>CM019065.1:317576309-317768374 GCA_009667805.1 Leptobrachium leishanense
CTGACCTGACAAATTAGAAATTTTATTTTGATTTTTTCTAACTTCTGATTGGATGTTGCTAGCCTGCCTCTCTGATGAGGCAGGCTAGGAACATCCCACTCAGCCCCAAGATGACCCTGCCCTTAGAAGGGCAGCGCCATCTTGGCTGTCAGTTTTTTTTTCTTTTATTCATTTTTATTTATTTTTATTTTACTTTTTTCTTCTTTTTTTACACTTTTTTTACTCTGCTGGGTGCCTTGATCCCTCGAGGCACCCAGCAGAGCACCTGATCACTCATGTGATCTTTTTGTACTGAGTGCCACGATACCTCGTGGCACTCAGTACTTCCTGCCGCTACCGGAAGTGATCGCTCGGGGGGAGCGATCACTTAGCGGACCGGCGGCAGGTAAGCATATTGCAAGGATGCCTCGATGTCGAGGCATCCCTGCAATATACACAGAGCAGCTGGAAGCGATACCGATCGCTTCCAGCGCTCTCTAGAAGTGCCGGGCACCTCTCCGGTAAAACCGGATGTTGATCGCTCCCGGGGAGCGATCACAAGGTGCCCCGGCACTTCTCACCGCCATTGCACGGATGCCTGGACTCCCAGGCATCCTGCAATGGCGTTTGAGCTGCTGGAAGCGATCCGATCGCGATGTTTTCGGTTCGGTTCGTTCGGATTTTTAAAATTTTCGTTTCGGATCGTTTTTCGTATCGACTTTTTTTTCCGTGATATTGGCCATTTTGTGTTTCCGGACGGCTCGTTTTTCGTATCGACTTTTTTGTGATTGTGAAAGTTTCGTGTTTTTCGTAACATCTGTTCTCGTTTCAAAGTGTCTATTCGTTTTGACTTAAACTAATGGTTTTCGGATCTCGTGATTCTGTCGATACGGTAATTCTGTCGATACGGTAATTCTGTTGATTCTATCGTTTTTTTATTAAATAAAGATCCTTTTTTTCTTATGATTTAAATAAAGTTGAGCAATGCATATTCATATTAAAATGGTATGAAAGAAAAAAAATTAACAAAACGATTTAAAAAAAGCAAAACTGACCCCAAATGGTCTGACTTTAACCCTTTCGCTGCTGAGGCTTTTCCCGCCCCTGTGCTGAGGTCATTTTTACCGGTTTTGCTCATCATGTTTAAACGCGTTTTGAAGGCATATTTTAGTATATGACCCAGACATATTATATATCGTTCTTTCCGTCAGACTCGGCAGATTCATAATATGTCATTATTATATGTATACGTCATGACCTGTCTGTATATTATAACAAAAAATGCAATAAAATATGAATTTTCAATAATTTACAACGTGTAAAGTGTATTTTTTTCACATTTTAACATGCGAGCAATTGCGGTTATATTTTGTATTGGGTGCGCTTGTTAAAAAAATTAGAGATTGGGTCTCGTTACATTTTTTTTGGGGGAAAATTACACGATTTTTAACAAACGCACCGCATACAAAAATCGTTAGTGCAGCATCATTGTTCACATTATAATTGAAATGGGAACAATATTGCTGCATTAACAAACCAAAAAAAATAAAAAAACTTGTTTATTTTTTTTATAATTTTTTTAAATATTTTTAATTTTTTTTTTTTACAAACTTTTTCACATTCGTGTTTGGTATCGTTGGAACGGCCATGCTCTGGCCGATCCAACAATACCAAACTTTAACCCCTAGCTGGCACGGATCGGGAGATAGGGGGTTCATTGGAACCCCCTATCTCCACCATTGGTGGCAGCTAGGGGTTAACTCCAGGACTGGCATCATCGTGCTATGCATGATGACGCCATTCCTCAGGGGGAGTTCCTGGAGGTAGATGAAAAAGGAGGTACAAATGATAGGTGGGCAACCACCATCAAAAATACCCCCTTTAGAGGTTGGGGTTAAAATTTAAACTTTATTACTGGACATTGCCAAACATGTAAACAGTTATATGACAAAGGCAGGTTGTCACATGTGAACAAACAATGAGAGTGATACTATGAACTAAATGATATGGAATTATAATAACAATTGTATAATTGGAGTTCCCGGAGGCTTGGCCGACATCCAAGATGTCGGCCAGCTCCGGGAAAGGATCACGGGAAAGGATCACGAACCGGCGCTTTTCAGCGCCAATTCGTGATCCGGCTCCCCAGGGGTTAATGCCAGGTACCATTTGGAAGGGCAGGCTGTGCCCTTCCAAACGGTGCCTGGGTTAACCCCCGCAACGCCGCCGATCGGGAGGGAGCGAGGTCCGAAGGACCTCCCCCCTCCCTTTCAGGTGCCTCCTCCGCACATGCGGGGGGGCCTGAATTAGGTGTCATCGCGCCGCAGCAATGACACCTAATTACTCCGGCGGCGGTTCCCGGCCGAATGCTGACCCCAAAGGCTGGACGCGCTCAGCGCGTCCACCGCATGGAACGTGACATGCGGTTGGACGCGCCGAGCGCGTCCGCCGCAGCGAAGTGGTTAAAAATAAAAGCCAGAACAAAAGGTTTTAAAATGGAAAAAAATCTGATCAAAATTATCTGAAACAAAAAAAAATCTGAACAAATAAAATGATTTATAACGAAAAGAAAAAAAATAATTAACCCTTTCGCTGCTGAGGCATTTCACGCCTGTGTGCTAAGCTAATTTTTACTGGTTTCGCTCATGTTTAAACGCGTTTTGAAGCCTTATTTTATTATATGACCCAGACATGTTATATATCTTTCTTTCCGGCAGACTTGGCAGATTCATAATATATCATTATTATATGTATACGTTATGTCCTGTCTGTATATCATAACAAAAAATGCAATAAAATTAGAGTTTTCAATAATTTACAACGAGTAAAGTGTTTATTTTCACATTTTAACATGCGAGCGTTTACGGTTACATTTTCTATGAGTTGCGCTTGTTAAAAAAATTATAAATGGGGGACTATTGCTGCATTAACAAAACCGGGGGGGGCAGCAATTGGCCGGAATCAAAGCCGATTGCTGCCTCCTGTGCTAGGATTATTCCATCGGAACCCCATATCTCCTGATCCGTGGCATGGCCTTTCCAACCATACCAAACATGACCATGTTAAAAGTTAAGAAAAAATATAATAAAAAATTAAATAAAAGAAATATTAAAAAATAAATTAATTAAAAAAAGTTTATTCCTTTTTATTTTGTTTTGCTAATGCATCAATATTGTTCCCATTCAATTATAATGTGAACAATGATGCTGCACTAAGGATTTTTGTATGGGTTGCGTTTGTTAAAAATCGTGTAATTTTCCCCAAAAAAAATGTATGTAACAAGTTCCCCCATCTCTATTTTTTTTAACAAGCGCAACTCTTAGAAAATATAACCGTAAACGCTCGCATGTTACTGCACTTACTGCACAGAGCACATATACACACACAACTCTAAACCCATATTCATAACATATATATATACACATTTGCCATGTAAATAGCACATACCCACACTGGCTGCAGCCATATGTAATACTAGTCAACACACATTCATAGTGTATTCGTTCAGTGCA
This sequence comes from Leptobrachium leishanense, assembly GCA_009667805.1. Lineage (NCBI taxonomy): Eukaryota > Metazoa > Chordata > Amphibia > Anura > Megophryidae > Leptobrachium > Leptobrachium leishanense. The sequence goes on from CM019065.1 coordinate 317,579,801, forward strand.
GCAAATAATAGCTTCTGTATACATACTGCAAAGCATATATACAGGAAACATTTGGTGGTTTTAAACATGATTCAATAAAGTGGAAGTTTGAAAATCCTGGAGTGCGGGTGAATCTCTTCATCTGTGTATATATATATAAATATATATATATATATGTAGAATTAGGACTCCAGGGGTATACGGGCGACTTTGACACAATCCGAGGTAAACAAGCCGTTCCAACGATACCAAACATGAGTATAAAAAAAGTTTTTTAAAAAAAATAAATAAATAAAAAAAAAAAATATTTAAAAAAAAATTATAAAAAATAAACAAGTTTTTTTTCTTTTTTTTGGTTTGTTAATGCAGCAATACTGTTCCCATTTCAATTATAATGTGAACAATGATGCTGCACTAACGATTTTTGTATGCGGTGCGTTTGTTAAAAATCGTGTAATTTTCCCCAAAAAAAAATGTAACGAGACCCCATCTCTAATTTTTTTAACAAGCGCACCCCATACAAAATATAACCACAATTGCTCGCATCTTAAAATGTGAAAAAAAACCACTTTACACATTGCAAATTATTGAAAAATCATATTTTATTGCATTTTTTGTTATAATATACAGACAGGTCATGACGTATACACATAATAATGACATATTATGAATCTGCCGAGTGCGCCAGTACCACATCCCACAAAAAGCCAAGCAAAACATCCAAGTCCACCTTGAACGCCTGCTTAAGTACGGTATTCTAAAGTTTTGTGTGTCTTTATGGAATACCCCTTTGCTCCAGTTCAGAAAGAGGGCACTCAAGAATACACACCTGTACAGGATTTAAGGGCAGTTAATTCTGCCACAGTGACTTTATACGCATTTGGCACAATTCAGTGTAATCTCCTAGCTCTGATACCCGGCAACACAGAATTCTACACTGTCCTTGATTTAAAAGAGGCATTTTTCTGTATCCGCTTGGCTCCAGCGAGTCAGCCATTGTTTGCCTTTCAGTGGGAAAATGCCCAGAACGGCTCCAAACATCAAATGACGTGCCTCCTTCAAGGTTTCAAAAATTTGCCTACTATCTTCGGGAGAGCGCTGAACCAAGACTTAGTGCCTTTCACTCTCAGCCAGACAAAGCTACCCTATTGCAGTATGTTGATGATCTCCTGCTTGCCTCACCAACTGAAGAAGACTGTTTCAAAGCCACAAAAAGAACTGTTACGTATTTTATGTGAGGCAGGCTACAAAGTTTCTAAAAGAAAGGCCCAAATCTGCCAACACAGTGTGAAATACCTAGGCTTTCAACTTACAGGTACCAAGCGTGCAATGGGTCCAGAACACAAAGAATCAGTCTGTTGTATTCCTCAACCACAGGCTCATCGCCAAGTAAGAGAATTCTTGGGAGCTGCAGGCTTCTGTCGCCTGTGGATCCTTAACTTTGCCATGATTGCCAAGCCCCTCTACCAAGCTACAAAAGGTGCAGAGCCTGACCTATTCATTTGGGGTAAAGAACAAACTGAGGCCTTCACTCTTCTAAAGACTTTGCTATTGGAGGTCCCTGCCTTAGGCCTTCCAGATCATACCAAACCATTTTATTTATATGTTCATGAATACAAGCAAACGGCTGCAGGAGTCCTGGTTCAATACTTGGGCTCCTGGCAGAGACCTGTAGCCTACCTCTCCAAACAACTTGGTCCTGTTGCCTGCGGCCTCCCAGCGTTCCTGAAAGCTGTGGCGGCCACCGCCCTCCTAGTTACTGAAGCTGACAAACTCACACTAGACCAAGAAATCTTTGTGCGGGTGCCACATGCTGTTCAAACCCTCCTTGACTACAAAGGCAATTACTGGTTCAGCAACAGCAGAATGATGAAATACCAAGCTATGCTGTGCGAGAATCCACGAGTTCACCTGCAACTTATCTCAACTCTGAACCCTGCAACCCTGCTTCCTGGCATTGATGACCAACAAGAACATGTGTGCCTCCACGTTATGGATGAAGTATTCAGCAGCAGACCTGACCTCAAAGACATACCCCTAGACAAATACGACTGGCAACTATTTACTGATGGAAGCAGCTCAGTAGAAGATGGAAAGAGATTTGCTGGATACGCAGTGGTTACCCTTGACAAAACCATTGAAGCAAAACCCCTGCCCCATGGCACGTCTGCTCAGCTGGCTGAAATAATTGCCCTTACCTGGGGCCTACAACTATCTAAAGGCAAAAGAGTAAACATATACACTGATTCCAAGTATGCTTTGATGACGATCCACTCCCATGGAGCCCTCTACAAAGAACGTGGCCTCTTGACCTCCGCAGGAAAAGAAGTCAAGTACGCTCCAGAAATACTGAAGCTTCTCGATGCAGTATGGAAACCTACCTCTGTTGGTGTCATACATTGCCGAGGACACCAAAAAGGCAAAGAAGAAGTTCCCAGAGGAAATCATAAAGCAGATCTAGCGGCTAAGGAAGCAGCAAGACAGACACAAGCCCTGAACCTTATAACGGAAGATGACTGTGATTGGAATGAATCCAATGTCAAGAGAACTCGACAGCAACAGGAGAATCACTTGAAAAGCTTCCGGAATGGAAATCCGGGAAACACCGAGAGGAAACTTCGGTTCCCCAGAGAGGACTGGTTCAAGATGACTCTCCTGTCAAGATTTCGGTATGTAAACCTGAATCACTGCAAGTGAAAGTCGAGACTCTGCTCTGTCTAAATACTGCACTTCAAGAAATGCCTAATGTTGACTTCTATATGAATAAGAGAAGATTTGCGCCTCACAGAGAATATATTGAAGACATTCTTTGCCACTGGTACAGTGAATATGAACTTTTAGAGAAAAAACACAATTACATCCAATGGCTATTCCCCCTGCGTGAACAAGGCCAGAATGAACATGCACAACCTTTAACTACCTCTGAAATTGAAATTATGAAGAACACCGCTGAAATGCAACAAAGACTCCGTAGAGCCTACAAGCTGATGTTGAATTTCTTCGGTGTAAAATTAGTGGGGGAAGAGGAGACAGAAGTGATACGGAACTCAAATTTTTCAACACGATTCTCCAACTTGAATACCAACACCCACAATAATCTGCGAATTACCCGAATCGTGAAATGTATGGGAGAATTGGGAGCTGCAGAATACCAAGCTCCGCATGTGAAGTTCGTCCTCAAGGAAACACTGGTTGAACCTCAATTGCCAAATATGAGAGAAAGTGTCCTGAAGTATTTCCTGCCTGCTGTGCAGGATGAACAAGAAAGGGACGCACTGTCTGAATATGTACAAAAGCAAGGAAGACCCAACAGTGCCAAGTACCTTTGCCCCATGGTAACACCCCTGTTGCCAACACCAATTGCTCACTGGACTCCAGCCTATTCTGAAAAGGAGAAGAAATGGCTCTCTGAGGAGATGGGAGAATACAGAGAAGACCGATGGTACCAGTTGGAGAATGAAAGGATTGTCCTACCCGCCACCCTGGCACCTGAAATTGTTCAAGCACTGCATGCCGAGACTCATGGAGGAAAGACAGCCATGGAGCAACTACAACCGTACTTCTACATTCCTGGGCTTACCTCCATTTGCCGAACAGTTGCCCAACAGTGTGTCATTTGCGCAAAGAATAACCCAAGGCAAGGTCCAGTACAACCACCAGGAGTACAAACCAGCAGATTATCTCCAATGTCCCCTCTACAAATTGACATTACTGTACTCCCACTGTGCAAAGGATACAGGTACTTGCTTGTAATAGTGTGCACGCTTACTGGATGGGATGAGGCCTACCCAACACGAACAGAAAAGACTGCAGAGGTAGTAAGGTGCCTCTTGAGAGACATTATTCCACGATACGGATTGCCACTCGAAATCGGGTCAGACAATGGCCCAGCCTTCATCAAAGACTGCCTGCACCAACTTGCCCACCTGTCAGGCATCGCCTGGAAACTGCACACTGCATACCGACCCCAAAAAGCTCTGGAAAAGTAGAACGAATGAACAGAACTTTAAAGACTTTGATGGCTAAGATATGCCAAGAAACCTCTCTGAAGTGGCTGGACGTGTTGCCAATTGTCCTTCTGCATGTGAGAAGCAGCCCTACTTCACTCTTTAAATTGAGCCCATACGAAATGATGTTCGGTCGATCTATACCACTGATAACTGGGCTAAGGGGGGATACCCGAGTCTTAGGGGAGACTGACTTACGCCAGCAAGTGATCAGGTTAGGTCAGACGATGCAGAGCATGTACACATGGGTTAATGAACACATACCACATTTCCTATACCTACCTTTACACAGATACTGTCCTGGGGACTCGGTATGGGTTAAGGAGTGGAGGGTAGACCCTCTAGGGGCAAAATGGAGAGGTCCTTATGTTCTCTTGTTATCCACTCCCACAGCAGTGAAAGTTGCTGAGGTGGTGCCGTGGATACATTATTCTCGACTAAAGCTTGCTGCCGTGGATGCGGATTCTCCTTGGAAAGTGATCGCCAGTGAATCTATACCACTGAAGCTACGTTTCCACCGTAGCCGAGCAGCCGCACAGACCAGAGACGAATAAGTGGATCAAAAGCCTGGTTGACCGCTTATCTCCTACACCCAAGCACCCAAGTCTTTGTGTCAATTTTTGTTGAAAGGCAGTTAAACTTGATACACTGCCACAAATGGAAGCCCCAGAAGTGCAACAAGATGCACATGAGTCTCTGCTTCCTAATACTATCCTTGAGAGAATGAAAAGACCTTTTGAACAGTATCAGAGGATCCTTATATATATCGGGATTGTTGTTCTATTTTTGACAGTCTTGACAATTTTTGCGGAGTTACTTTTCCCAATCCAATTTCTTAAGGGATTGCTGCCAAGCCCAACTGTGTTGACACCAGACTATGATGTGACTGTTCCACCGGTGTATTGGCCGCCAGAAACAAGAATTAACCAGACCAGAGGATAACTTGCTTATTAAGTTCACATATACGTATGCCAGAAAGTCAGGATATGAATTTTGTTGGGTGTGTAATAAACTGAACCAGGGGTCATCAGTCATTCCTACTCTAGCTGTACCCCTTAACTTTTCCAGCTTCTCGGTCAACAAGAGTGTTGTGGCACCTAGCGTGCTTAAAATGACGAAGAGCTTAATTATGCCAAAAACAAACCACACTATTCAGATCACTAATTGGGCTTACCTCCCTTTATGTTGTTTTAAACTAAAGAAAAATCAGGCCCCACCTAGTTCAATGTGTATAGAATCCTTGTTTAATGCAACACTAGATGTATCTGATCCAGAGGCATTGGGAAATAGTCTCCAAATAATGGTAAACACAATTGATAATTACAAACAGACTAATGATAAAAGTCCAGATGCTCTTGCCTATACCCACAAGTCACTTTCCATCATCTTCTCACACCTTGGCTCAAAGCCTTCTTACCTGATGCTGGGTAGCGGCATACATACTTGTTGCGGAACCTTATGTCACATGTGGATAAATACTGATATAAAGACGTGGTGTTACCTGGCCTAGGTAGTCCCCCTCCAGCGGATCCAAGGTGATACCCTGGACCTAGGGACACCACACCCACGTTATTCCTTAAATTTTGCTAAGCAAGAACGGTTTTCCAAAGGTGATATGGCCTGGTCCTGGTTTCCTTCCTTCACAGGATGGGGCATTGAAATGATGAGAAGACTTAATAAGTTGTACTAATGGATGAAACTGTGAATATTACGAGTGCGGACATCCAACTGTTGAATGCGGAGCTCAGAGAAATTAATAAATTACAGTTATATCAGAAAATAGCTGTTGAACAGATCCAGGCTTTATTAAATGGAATGTGTGAAATGACAATGCAATATGAATGTTGTACTTATCTCCACAATGCTACTGATGATGTACCTGATTATTTTGATGTAATTCGCAAGCACCGAGAGAAAGTGTCCCAACTGGGGTGCATTTTGGTCATGGTTTGGCTCAATCCTAAATGCTATTTCCAGGGTAGGGTCCCTGATCCTCATTGGTATACTAATTCTTCTTATCTGCTCTAACCTACAGGTTAGCCATGTGTCTGTGGCCAATCTGCCGTAAATTCCTGAAGCCAGAAGATAGGCCCCTGGGGGACACTTCAAATTACCATCCAATGAGCCAAGTAACCCCTACTGATTATAAATCTTTAATGATATAGAGTAAGTTGGCTAGGAGAGATCACTTTATGACTGTCTGCCAAAGGGGGGAATGAAAGAGCGCTACCTGGGAATAACCCCTAGCGTCACCCTCTCTGTTCCCTGTTCACCATTTTAGATAGAAAATAGAACTGTATAAACTAACAGCTAAGTGTAGCCTCTAATACCTTGTTTTATACCTGATTTCTGCTGACTGAAGAATCACCTCTTCTCCCCCCAGGTCTCTAAATATTCCTAGCCAAGCCATATAAATTGCTTAATATATCAAGGCCGCAGAAGGAATAAATAACCCAGTAAATCCTGCAGCTGGCCATATTTGTTTTTGATTGTCTCCGGATGTGTCAAACAACACCTGTGCTTCTGAGAAGTGTTCATTTCTCTACTAAATCTTCCTCTGATATGCTGTTTAACCCCTTACTTAACCTTGCATTTCACTGCTGTGCGCTCAGCTCATTTAAACCGCTTTCGCTCATCATGTTTAAACGTGTTTTGAAGGCATATTTTAGTATATGACCCAGACATATTATATATCGTTCTTTCCGTCAGACTCGGTAGATTCATAATATGTCATTATTATATGTATACGTCATGTCCTGCCTATTCTAACAAAAAATGCAATAAAATATGAATTTTCAATAATTTACAACTTGTAAAGTGGTTTGTTTTCACATTTTAACACGCGAGCAATTGCGGTTATATTTTGTATGGGGTGTGCTTCTTAAAAAAAAATAGAAATGGGGTCTCGTTACATTTTTTTGGGGGGAAAATTACGCGATTTTTAACAAACGCTCCGCATACAAAAATCGTTAGTGCAGCATCATTGTTCACATTATAATTGAAATGGGAACAATATTGCTGCATTAACAAACCAAAAAAAAGGATTTTTTTTTAAATATTCTTTTATTTTTATTTTTCATTTTTATTTTTAAAAAAAATTAATTTTCATGGTCATGTTTGGTATCGTTGGAACGGCCATGCTCTTGCCGATCCAACAGTACCTCCTAGCTGCCACGGATCGGGAGACAGGGGGTTCCAATGAACCCCTATCTCCACCATTGGTGGCAGTTAGGGGTTAACTCCAAGACTGGCGTCATCGTGCTATGCACGATGACGCCAGTCCTCAGGGGGAGTTCCCGGAGGCTTGGCTGACATCCAAGATGTCGGCCAGCTCCGGGAAAGGATCACGAACCGGTGCTTTTTGGCGCCGAATCGTGATCCGGCCCCCATGGGGTTAATGCCAGGTACCGTTTGGAAGGGCAGGCTTTTGCCCTTCCAAACGGTGCCTGACATTAATCTCAGGCCCCCGGCGATCGGGAGGGAGAGAGGTCCGAAGGACCTCCCCCCTCCCTTTTAGGCGCCTCCTCCGCACACGCGGGGGGCGCCTGAATTAGATGTCATAGCGCCGCCGCGATGACATCTAATGGTGCCGGCGGCGGTGCTGAATGCTGGGCTGACATCGAGGATGTCAGCCCGCACTGGGGGGCACAGCAATCGGCTGGAACCCGGCCGATCGCTGGCCGCAAAGGGAGGACGCGCTCAGCGCGTCCTCCGCAGGCAACCCTACCTGCGGGTGGACGCGCTGAGTGCGTCCTCTGCAGCCAAAGGGTTAAACGCGATTTGAAGCCACATTTTATAAAATGACCCAGACATATTAGATATCGTTCGTTCCGGCAGACTCCGCAGATTCATAATATATCATTTTTATATGTATACATCATGTCCTGCCTGTATATTATGACAAAAAATGCAATAAAAATTGAATTTTTAATCATCTGCAGTGTGTAAAGTGTTTTTTTTCACATTTTAGCACATGAGCGTTTGCGGTTATGTTTTCTATGGGGTGCACTTTTACAAAAATTAGAAATGGGGACTTGTTACATTTTGTGAGGGGAATTACGTGATTTATAGCAAACGCACACCATAGAAAAAAATTAGTGCATCATCGTTCACATTATAATTGAAATGTGAACAATATTGCTGCATTAATAAAAATAACACACAAAAAAATACATGTTCTTCTTTTGTTTTTTTCTTTTTTTTAACTTTATACCTGGTCATGTTGGGTATCATTCGAAAGGCCATGCTCAGGCCTTTCGATTGATACCCTCCATGACCCCCTAGCTGCCTGGAGATATTGGGGTTCAAATGAACCCCCTATCTCCTCCAGGGGATTGGCCTGGGCAATATATATACGCATGATGTGGGCTGGCCTGGGCAATATATATACGCAAGATTTGAGCTGGCCTGTGCCTGGGCAATATATTTACGCATGATGTGAGCTGGCCTGGGCCTGGGCAATATATACACGGATGATGTGGGCTGGCCTGGGCAATATATATATATATATACAGAAGTTGTGAGCTGGCCTGGGCAATATACATACGCATGATGTGAGCTGGCCTGGGCAATATATATATGCATGATGTGGGCTGGCCTGGGCAATATATATATATATATGCATGATGTGAGCTGGCCTGGGCAATATATATACGCATGATGTGAGCTGGCCTGGGCAATATATATACGCATGATGTGGGCTGGGCTGTGCAATATATATATATGCATGATGTGGGCTGGCCTGGGCAATATATATATATATACGCATGATGTGAGCTGGCCTGGGCAATATATATATGCATGATGTGAGCTGGCCTGGCAATATATATACGCATGATGTGGGCTGGCCTGGGCAATATGTATATGCATGATGTGAGCTGGCCTGGGCAATATATATTCGCATGATGTGAACTGGCCTGGGCAATATATATACGCATGAAGTGGGCTGGCTTGGGAAATATATATATACGCATGATGTGGGCTGGCCTGTGCAATATATATATGCATGATGTGGGCTGGCCTGGGCAATATATATACACATGATGTGAGCTGGCCTGGGCAATATATATACGCATGATAAGGGCTGGCCTGTGCAATATATATATGCATGATGTGGGCTGGCCTGGGCAATATATATATATGCATGATGTAAGCTGGCCTGGGCAATATATATACGCATGATGTGAGCTGGCCTGGGCAATATATATACGCATGATGTGGGCTGGCCTGTGCAATATATATATGCATGATGTGGGCTGGCCTGGGCAATATATATACGCATGATGTGAGCTGGCCTGGGCAATATATATATATATATATATATGTACGCATGATGTGAGATGGCCTGGGCAATATATATATATATGCATGATGTGGGCTGGCCTGGGATATATATATATATATATACGCATGATGTGAGCTGGCCTGGGCAATATTTATATACGCATGATGTGAGCTGGACTGGGCAATATATATTTACGCATGATGAAAATTTGCAAAGGATAAGGCACGCAAAGTGAAATTTTGATGTGTCTGAAATTGAAACTTACGTGACAACTCTTATTTTTTTTCCCGTTAATTTATATTTGTTCAATACAGTTAATTTTAATTTGTTTAATTTAGTTAATTTAAAATGGTTTAATATATATGGTTTACATATATGCATGATGTGAGCTGGCCTGGGCAATATATATACGCATGATGTGAGCTGGCCTGGGCAATATATATATGCATGATGTGGGCTGGTCTGTGCAATATATATATATGCATGATGTGGGCTGGCCTGGGCAATATATATATATATATACGCATGATGTGAGCTGGCCTGGGCAATATATACACGCATGAGGTGAGCTGGCCTGGGCAATATATATACGCATGATGTGGGCTGGCCTGGGCAATATATATATACGCATGATGTGAGCTGGCCTGGGCCTGGGAAATATATATTCGCATGATGTGAACTGGCCTGGGCAATATATATACGCATGATGTGGGCTGGCTGGGGAAATATATATATACGCATGATGTGGGCTGGCCTGTGCAATATATATATGCATGATGTGGGCTTGCCTGTGCAATATATATATGCATGATGTGGGCTGGCCTTGGCAATATATATACGCATGATGTGAGCTGGCCTGGGCAATATATATATATATACGCATGATGTGAGCTGGCCTGGGCAATATATATACGCATGATGTGAGCTGGCCTGGGCAATATATATATATGCATGATGTGAGCTGGCCTGGGCCTGGGCAATATATATTCGCATGATGTGAGCTGGCCTGGGCAATATATATACGCTTGATGTGGGCTGGCTGGGGAAATATATATATATGCATGATGTGGGCTGGCCTGGGCAATATATATATACGCATGATGTGAGCTTGCCTGGGAAATATATATATACGCATGATGTGAGCTGGCCTGGGCCTGGGCAATATATATACGCATGATGTGAGCTGGCCTGTTCAATATATATACGCATGATGTGGGCTGGCCTGGGCAATATATATACACATGATGTGAGCTGGCCTGGGCAATATATATATATATGCATGATGTGGGATGGCCTGGGCAATATATATATATATACGCATGATGTGGGCTGGCGTGGGCAATATATACATATATATATATATACGCATGATGTGGGATGGCCTGGGCAATATATATATATATGCATGATGTGGGCTGGCCTGGGCTATATATATATATACGCATGATGTGAGCTGGCCTGGGCAATTTATATATACGCATGATGTGAGCTGGCCTGGGCAATATTTATATACGCATGATGTGAGCTGACCTGGGCAATATATATTTCGCATGATGAAAATTTGCAAAGGATAAGGCACGCAAAGTGAAATTTTGATGTGTCTGAAATTGAAACTTACGTGACAACTCTTATTTTTTTTCCCGTTAATTTATATTTGTTCAATACAGTTAATTTTAATTTGTTTAATTTAGTTAATTTAAAATGGTTTAATACAGTTTATTTATATTTATTTTATCTTTACTATTGGTGCTTTTCAAACTTTATTCTTAAATAAAAAGAAATTTAGCAGTTTCATGTTGTGTCATTTTTGTTTGGGGGGGGTGCAAGTAGCTGGTCTTGCCTAGAGCGCAAAATAGTCTAGCACCTGCCCTGACCGCATGGTCCACCCCTGCACTCTTCCACAATACCACAGAGGGGTTACTGTATGAATGCACTTGCTGGCCTGGCACCAAAAGCACAATATCTGGGTGCACTGACGCCTTTACCAGATTCATATCTTTTTAATATAGGACTGCATGGTCCACCCCTGCACTCTTCCACAATACCACAGAGGGATTACTGTATGATGGCACTTGCTGGCCTGGCACCAAAGGCACAATATCTGGGTGCACTGCCACTGACGCCTGTACCAGATTCATATCCTCAGAGGGGTTACGGGTGTGACGGTACTGTTGCCGATGCTAAAAACCCAATTTTAAAGCACCTATTGTTACTTTCATCCAAAGCCTGTATAAAAGAAAAATTGGGGTTTTATCTATGATTGGGCGCTGCTTACGTGGGATATGTTTTTGATTTTTTCAAGTTGTTCAAATATCTCCCGTGTATATAGGTGGTGGGGTATATTCTCTTCTTGACTCCTGGGTCTAGTAGGTGCTAGATCTATATTGAGAAGAGAAATTCTTACACCAAAAAGCAGTGGTGGTGTATGTTATGGAGTACTTCAAGCTGTCAGTTTATATGCTTTTTTTTTCAAGATAGAAATATCTAAAAAAATACAGATATAGTGATTTAATACTGTATAGTGATTTAATACAGATCATAAAAACGTTAAACACGTCTGTTTGTGTGTTTGAATGTATTTTGCAGTATTCCACTTGCAATGTGATTTGTATCTCATCTATTGTGTTCGTTTTAGAGAAATGTCTGTTTACTATCCTATACTGCCACCTTGTGGCCAAAGTTCAGTATGGTAGTTATATTTCAGAGGAAATTTTTGTTGTTCCTGTGTGGATTCTTCTAATTCATCTGTAGCAGGGTGGACCTCATATCAAGGGACAAACAAGAGAAGAATACATAGTGCTTACTGTAATAATAGCAAGACAGAGAGTGGGTGTATATAGTGATTGCCAACTCACGTGGGGTGGAGCCGATATTGCTATCACTCTCACTCTCATGTGCATCCCTGGCCTATATGTAGGTGGCCAGGAGTCCTTCTTTCCTTCACCTCCTCGCTCCTTCCTTACCACGAGCGTCTTTCTGCTGGGCTGGAGTCCTCACGATTTTAACGCGGGAAACTGCCCTGTAGATGGTCTGCGCTGCGCATTGAGGAACAGGATGCGATGGTGTATGGAAAAGGGTTTTTAATCAAAGTTTAAACAATAAATGATAAATGGGTAGGTAAAATAATAAAAGCAATATGTCAGGGAATGTCCAGGATGTGTTTCCCCAGAAAATGTGGCCTCTTCAGCTGGATAGTCCCTGTGTCTGTGTGTCCTTCTTTTATACGTTGTCCGGTAGGTCTGCTTCTTGATTGGTTCATCTTGGTTTCTTTTTCGGCGCAAATCTCTTGCGCGTGCGTATTAGACATGTGCACAGCACAAAATTTCGTTTTGAACTAATGGATTAGTCCTAAAATGCAATTTATTTAGTTGCTAAGGAAATTCGTTTTCAGTTCTTTAGTATGAAAACTAATTTCATTCATCCGAAAACCAGTGGATACAATTACTATTGTAGTGGCTCCTCAGAGGGCTGAGATTGCTGCTTGTTACAGTATCTCTCACTCTCAGCACAATGTGTCAGGCAAAGCTGTTACAGTAACTGACTGCTGCTCATCACAGCGCTCAGAGTTTCCGTAAAACTAGTAAATAATATTTTTTTATATAAGAGGTTAGAACAATATCAGTTCCTTGTTTTACTGAAACTCTGAGCGCTGTTACAGTCAGTTACTGTAACAGCTGAGCCTGACACATTGTACAGAGCGATAATACAGCCACTGGATTTAAAGGGCTAAAAAAAAAGGCTCCTCTGTATAATGTATAGAACATCCTTCTGCATTAATTAATACCCATCTCTGTATAATGTAGATAACATCCTCCTGCATTAATTAATACCCCTCTCTGTATAATGTATACAACATCCACCTGTATTAATTAATACCCCTCTCTGTATAATGTATAGAACATCCTCCTGAATTAATTAATGTCCCTCTCTGTATAGAACATCCTCCTCAATTTATACCTTTCTCTGTATAATGTATATAACAACCTCCTGCATTAATAACCCTCTCTGTATAATGTATAGAACATCTTCCTGCATTAATTAATGTCCCTCTCTGTATAGAACATCCTACTGCATTGGCATGTGGAGGGTGCAGAACTTCGGAATGCAATGCTTATCCAGCACAGGAGTGAGAACTTTTACTTAAACTTTGTATCTCTGTGGGGGAGACACAGGAATATAAAAGCAGGGGAGAGGGAAAATATTAACATAAATCAGTCTGAAAGCTCAGAGAAGAGAAGACTGGTGCAAATTGATTTTTATAATAAAATAAAGCACTTTAAATCCAGGGAAAACATTCAAATAAATCACACTGAAGGCCCATAATGACAGAGTAACTGTGAGAGCTGGATACAAAATGTATCAGATGTAAAACAAACTTTATAACAAGCAGCACTGGGAGAGGAGAGGGACTTTATATAAAACGTGTATTATAGATGAGGAAAGGGGTATAGTGCTCCTGGATAATATTAAAATGTATCAGACCTAAGCCCCTATTATGCAGAGCGGGAAGAGAGATAACACACGTTTTATAAAGTCTCTCTCTTCTCCCAGCACTGCTTGTTATAAAGGGGTTTTTACTATCCAGCCCTCCTCTGTCATTAGCTTTCAGTGTGATTTATTTGAATGTTTTCCTTCTCCAGCTGCTTTTATCATATTGTCTGCCTCATAGACATGCAAGGGTTAAGTAAAGGTTTCCTCTCCTGTGCTGGCTGTCTGTGCTGCGAGTGAGTATTCTGGAGCTCTATCACTGTCTGAGTTTCGGGTAGGGGTCGGGAAGGATTACGCATACAAACCTTTTCTGTAGCTTTGCGATGTTGCGCTCTTCATTGCTGGTCTCCTTCACTCAATGTAATATCACAAAAAGGACTGAAACTAAAATGTAGTGCATTTTATTTTAGTTTCTTTCGTTTTTTGTACTGAGCAGTTTCGTATCTCTTGACTCATACTAAAACTAAATTATCCCAAAATTCTGACTAAATCGTTTTAGTACTAAAATGAATGCACATGTCTAGTGCGTATGCCGTTTCGGGTTGCGGTCTTGGGTCACGTGAGTCACATGATTACTCTGGACCAATCGGGGCATTTGTTTCTCTTTGTTTCTAGTCTATGGTTTCGATGGGCTGGTTATATCTCCTGCATTATGAATGTCGGTTGTGGAGTGGAGAGAGAGAAAAGTCCTCTATTTCTGTTGTGTATACTTATTGTGTAAGGGGAAAGCGATGTATCTGATAATCGCTGCTGTTTGGTTTACACAAAACATGTTTATATGTATCCCAAAAGATATATGATCCACTGTATTTGGTATGCGCTGGATGTAATGGGAAGAGATTTGTTGTATTCCTCGTTATGAATGGCATTGTTAAGGATGCTCCAAAAGGGACTGGAAAAAACGAGGGGAAAAGGGGGGTATGGAGATTCGTACACCCGGTATTCTATTATAGAAGAAATAGGTATGGGCTCTTATTTTCAAAGGGGTAAGGGATTCTGAGGATCCTACATTGACTTTGTGAATTCCAAAAAAAAATAGAAAAATATTTGAAAAGTATAGAAAAAAATGGAATGGAATCATACGAGTGTCACGATCAGCCACTATGGCGGTACCTGGCATGCGCCAAGTAGGGCCCAGGTAAGAGGAAAAGCCGCTATATGCAGAGATGCGTAACACAACAATCAGGATAAGGAAATAAACCACAGTAGACACTGGGGACCTCTGCTAATACCGAAGGAGCCCTATACTGATAGATCGGTCCTTAGAGTGGCCGAATCTGCACTAATGGAAAAAGGTTACCTTGTAGCCGTGCAGAGTCCTGTGAAAAACACAGACACCTAAAGGAGATATACTCAATAACTTGCAGGGAAGGACTTCAATAAACTAAAGCCGTGGTTTACAAGGATACACAACATATAATACGATAAGCACAGAACCGCTAGGGATGTCCAGAAGAGTGGTTAATAAATAAGCCAGGGGTCAAAACCAAAACGTATACCTTGAGCCAAAGCGGGGATATAGCACCAGAGAAAATCCGTCAGCCAGGCCAGAGGGTCAATACCAGGAAGTCAATCAGAAACCTAGAACTCAGACAAGGGGGAAACTCAGAGAGAACTAGGATAGAATAACAGGGAGCTCTCAGGAACAAATCTGTAGCTGAAGTGAACCAGGATGCAAGAGCATGGTGATATTGGCCCATGGCTTTATATAGGGGAGTAATCAGCCCATATCACCAGCAGAAGCTCAACGAGCAATGAACTTAACCCCTGAACTGCATGTCAGGGAAAGCAGCACAGGGAACCACATGGAAACACAGACATAAGGAATACAGAGGGCAGGGAGACAGGGTACGGAACGTGGGAACGTGACAGTAGCCCCCTCCAAAAAAGGTGACCTCAGGGCACCTAAAACAACAAACATGACAGACAGAATCATGAAACCAGATCACGAACACCAATCACCAAAGTCCTTTGAGGTCCCACTCAGAGTCGTCATCCTCCTCCACAAGACGCCCCCGTCTATGAGGGTTCCTTTGAATGGCAACCCAGTGGTCCTTCCTGAACACCAGTCCAAGGGGCGACTGCACATAGCCCTCAGGGACATGACGGGGTAGGGGGATCTTGGCATCAGTTAGACTGGACATAGAATCAGTGGGACTAGGGTTAGACACCTTTTCCCGTCTTCTCCTTGAACGAGATCTAGAACTGGGGACCACCCCACACGACACGGCAACAGTGGGAGTAGGCTCGCCTACCTGTGCCTTACCATGAGGTTTGGAAACCTCGGACTCTCTGTGGGGCATGGGTACAGTGGTGTTGCAATGTAGCTCTGGTACTGCTGACACACAGCTTGACTGGGTTTCTGGAACCGCTGACACACAGCTTGACTGCGTTTCTGGAACCGCTGACACACAGCTTGACTGGGTTTCTGGCACCACTGACACACAGCTTGACTGGGTTTCTGGCACTGCTGACACACAGCTTGGGACTGGCACACAGCTTGGGACTGGCACCGCTGGCACACAGCTTGACTGGGTTTCTGGCACTGCTGACAAACAGCTTGGGACTGGCACTGCTGACACACAGCTTGACTGGGTTTCTGGAACCGCTGACACACAGCTTGGTACTGGCACACAGCTTGGGACTGGCACCACTGGCACACAGCTTGGGATTGGCACCGCTGGCACACAGCTTGGGACTGGCACTGCTGACACACAGCTTGGGACTGGCACCGCTGGCACACAGCTTGGGACTGGCACACAGCTTGGGACTGGCACTGCTGGCTTGACTGGAAGCTTGCCAGCCACGGGCGTGACAACTTCACTGTCAGACAAAGGCAACATGATAGCAGTTCTCCCACCAAACTCCTTGGCTGTGACCCCATCGCCAAACCCCATAATAGTGGCCTTGCTACCTGGCACTATGAGTGCAGTGGGTGATGCAGATAACAGTACAGCACCGCAGGTAATACAGCCTGTAACAATCTTATGCCCTGGACCACCATTAGGGTGTCTGGCCGTTTGGCGAGGCCACATACGAGAGGCATTAATGGGAATAACCTCCATGGCTTCATCCTTTGACTCCCTGGCTGAGAAGGAGTCAAACTCCATTTGTACCTCGGGATCAAAAGGGGAATACTCGCCTGGGTCTGAGATGTCAGTTACCCCCTCTACAGACCTGGTTACCCCTGGAAGGGCTCACCTAGGCCTGGACGGTAAAGGGGGTCTGACCTTGGATACATGCAGGGTCTGATGCCATCTGACCCAGTACGGGGCCTGGTACCATCTGACCCATCGTCAGAATATTCAGAAAGGTCAGTAACGTCAGTTGCCCCCTCCACAGGTCTGGTTACCCTAGGAAGGGCTCTCCTAAACCTGGACGGTACAAGGGGTCTGATTACTTTAGTTTTATAATGGGAACTGGCCTTGGTGACTCGACTGTGGGTCGCGGATACCTTGCCAGTTTCGGCATGCACTGGCGTCTTGCTCGTCCCAGTGCGCACTGGTTG
The DNA here is from genome assembly GCA_009667805.1 of Leptobrachium leishanense. Classification (NCBI taxonomy): domain Eukaryota; kingdom Metazoa; phylum Chordata; class Amphibia; order Anura; family Megophryidae; genus Leptobrachium; species Leptobrachium leishanense. Next base: position 317,597,067 of record CM019065.1, read on the forward strand.
CTTGCCAGTCTCGGCATGCACTGGCTGCTTGCCAGCCTCGGCGCGCACTGGCATCTTGTCAGCCTTGGCGCGCACTGGCATCTTGCCAGCCTTGGCACGCACTGGCTTGAGCGGGCACCATGAAATAAAATGCAATGAACTGGCACATTAGAAACAGAGCTTGTCAGTTCGCCTTCTATTCATTTCCTCAGGGGAAAGCAGACCACGTGCCCTGCTTTCTAGAACAGCTTGATCATTAGAAGGGAGAAAAGCTGTGTCCATTAACCCCTTCCACTTAGACATGAAATCATCAAACAGGTGCAGCATGGATTCAAACAATGTACGCAGCTCTGCGGGCTTTATGGTTGGCTCTTGCATTATGTCACGATCAGCCACTATGGTGGTACCTGGCATGCGCCAAGTAGGCCCAGGTAAGAGGAAAAGCCGCTATATGCAGAGATGCGTGACACAACAATCAGGATAAGGAAATAAACCACAGTAGACACTGGGGACCTCTGCACGGCTAATACCGAAGGAGCCCTATACTGATAGATCGGTCCTTAGAGTGGCCGAATCTGCACTAATGGAAAAAGGTTACCTTGTAGCCGTGCAGAGTCCTGGGAAAAACACAGACACCTAAAGGAGATATACTCAATAACTTGCAGGGAAGGACTTCAATAAACTAAAGCCGTGGTTTACAAGGATACACAACATATAATACGATAAGCACAGAACCGCTAGGGATGTCCAGAAGAGTGGTCAATAAATAAGCCAGGGGTCAAAACCAAAACGTATACCTTGAGCCAAAGCGGGGATATAGCACCAGAGAAAATCCGTCAGCCAGGCCAGAGGGTCAATACCAGGAAGTCAATCAGAAACCTAGAACTCAGACAAGGGGGAAACACTGAGAAAGAACTAGGATAGAATAACAGGGAGCTCTCAGGAACAAATCTGTAGCTGAAGTGAACCAGGATGCAAGAGCATGGTGATATGGGCCCATGGCTTTATATAGGGGAGTAATCAGCCCATATCACCAGCAGAAGCTCAACGAGCAATGAACTTAACCCCTTTACTGCATGTCAGGGAAAGCAGCACAGGGAACCACATGGAAACACAGACATAAGGAATACAGAGGGCAGGGAGACAGGGTATGGAACGTGGGAACGTGACAACGAGATCCATGTTGGATCTTACGATCTTTTGAGTGATAATTGGTCACTTGTTCGATTGTCTTCTGCCGATACTGTAGGTCTTTTTAAGATGATTCTGGAGATAGTTGTAAGTGTCTTCATTAAATATCATATATTTCATGCTATATTCTAGAGCTATTCCTTGAATATAGAGACATATAGCCCATTTTCTCGACGTTTTGCGTGCACCGCAACTATTTTGATCTGGACATCTTTGATAAGATGGTAGGAGGGGGAGTGTTCATAGAAAATGAATGTCCATATGTTATTTTTATTGATTAGAAAAAGAACGGACTTGGAATCTTATTGCATTGGGGTATATTAAATGATCCTAGGTCGTGTTATTTGAATTAAGTGGGAAATGGTCTTATGCCTGGGGTATGGGTCTTTTGGAGGTTATGGATTTAGAGGAAATAACATAATTCAAATCCATATTAAGGCCTTTTGGGTGTAGGGTGTAAAATTCATATATACATTTCATTTCTTCTTGGCCTTTCTTTCTTGCTAAAACGCCTCCTCTTCTGGTGTTTTGTATTCTTTTTATAGCCATGAATTCTAAATTCCTCGGGTCGCAATTATGTGTTTTTTTTAAGTGTGCCGGGACAATGTGAGATTTTAAACCCTTTTCAATGTTCCTCACATGTTCTCTTATTCGCACCCCTAGCGCTCTCGTGGTCTTCCCGATATATTTTAATCCACATGGGCAGATTAAGAGGTATATAACATTCGTGGAGAAGCATGTAAGTATTTCTTTGATTTTTCATTTCCATCTTCTATTTGCAACTGTAGTGATATGTCTCTTTTTATTTCCTGTACTTCTGCAACTAATACAATTACCACAACCATAAAATCCTGTGTTTTGTTTAAAAGGATTTTTGGCTTTTATTGGAACATGTTCACTGGTGGTGAGCTTGGATTTTAGGTTGTTAACACCTCTACAAATGTATCTAGGTTTAGGGGGTAGAATTTCCTGTAATACGGGGTCCTCTCTTAGGATGGGCCAAATTTTTTTGATTATTCGTTTGAAGTTTTGGTCTTGTTGGCTGTACGAAAAAATTACAGGTACCTCGGCCTTCGTGTGGTCTTGTGGAGTTTTGTCTTTGTGTCTGAGGAATTATTTTCTGTTGACACAGGACACTTCGTTTTTTGTTGATTCCAATGTCGTTTCGTCGTACCCTTTTTCCATGAAGTCCAATTTAAGTTTCATCGCTTGGATGTCGAAATCCATCGTTTTGGAGCAGTTCCTCTTCACTCTGATGAATTGGCTCTTGGGCACTCCTTCTAACCATCTGCTCAGGTGGCAGCTTTCTTTATTGATATAACTGTTGGTATCGACCCGTTTGAAAAATGTCTTCGTATGAATTGTATTCCCTTCTGGAAAGATGGTCAAATCCAGATAGTTAATGGATTCTTTGCTCCATGTGGTGTCCAGTTGTATGTTTGGGTCTCGTGTGATTAGTTCTACCAAGAATGTTTTCAAATTCTCTTCTCCTCCTTTCCAGATCATCAGTATATCGTCGATATATCGTCGGTATAACAAAATGTCTTCCTTCCTGTCTTCTATGATGTCTTTCTACCAATTGTCCATATAAAGATTTGCAAAGCTTGGGGTAAAGCAAGTCCCCATAGCCGAACCTTTCGTTTGTAGGTAATGATTGTTTTTAAATGAGAAGTAGTTGTTCTTTAGAATTAGTTTGATGCCTTCTAATATGAAGTGTTTTTGTTCAGCTGGTATGTCGTTCTCGTCTTCTAGGTGGATTCTTACTGCCTCGATTCCCTCATTGTGGGGTATATTGCTATATAAGGACTTGACATCACAGGTGACCAAAAAATTATTTTCAATCCACGGTATTTGTTCAAGATCTTGTATCACATTAAGCGTGTCTTTTAGATGGAATCTTGTTTTCAGAACTATAGGTTGTAAAAGCTTAGCTATATATTCCGATACCCTGCTGGATATGGAGTCAATACCGGAGATTATTGGTCTCCCTGGTGGATTCTTTGGGACCTTATGGACCTTTGGAAGATGATAAAAGGTAGGTTTCCGTGGATGTAGTACCTTAAGGTATCTATGTTCTTTTTCATTCAAAATACCTAGTACTTGTCCCTCATCGATGTTTTGATGGAAGATGGCTTCCAAGGCAGGAAATACACGACACTACAACTGGAGACATAAAGAACCACATCAGAGAAACCCAGACAATCACAATGGGATAATGAGAAGAACGTCCATTCATAGGAGTTCATATCAACCCCCAACAAGCGACATATATTATCCGAATAGATATGAAAACATCAGAAATGAAGAAATAGAAGAAGGGACTTGAATGATGTTTTTTGGCCGGCCACACCAAAAGAACAGATGAAGAGAAGGTTAGAACAGACACAACAAGAGTGGCACCCAGAACTAAGAAAAATGGATTCTTTGGTCCATGTGGTGTCCAGTTGTATGTTTGGGTCTCGTGTGTTTAGTTCTACCAAGAATGTAGGGACAAGTACTAGGTATTTTGAATGATAAAGAACATAGATACCTTAAGGTACTACATTCCCGGAAACCTACCTTTTATCATCTTCCAAAGGTCCATAAGGACCCAAAGAATCCACCAGGGAGACCAATAATCTCCGGTATTAAATCCATATCCAGCAGGGTATCGGAATATATAGATAAGCTTTTACAACCTATAGTTCTGAAAGCAAGATTCCATCTAAAAGACACGCTTAATGTGATACAAGATCTTGAACAAATACAGTGGAATGAAAATAATTTTTTGGTGACCTGTGATGTCAAGTCCTTATATAGCAATATACCCCACCACAATGAGGGAATCGAGGCAGTAAGAATCCACCTAGAAGACGAGAACGACATACCAGCTGAACAAAAACACTTCATATTAGAAGGCATCAAACTAATTCTAAAGAACAACTACTTCTCATTTAAAAACAATCATTACCTATAAACGAAAGGTTCGGCTATGGGGACTCGCTTTGCCCCTAGCTTTGCAAATCTTTATATGGACAATTGGTAGAAAGACATCATAGAAGACAGGAAGGAAGACATTGTGTTATACCGACGATATATCGACGATATACTGATGCTCTGGAAAGGAGGAGAAGAGAATTTGAAAACATTCTTGGTAGAACTAAACACAGGAGACCCAAACATACAACTGGACACCACATGGACCAAAGAATCCATTAACTATCTGGATTTGACCATCTTTCCAGAAGGGAATACAATTCATACGAAGACATTTTTCAAACGGGTCGATACCAACAGTTATATCAATAAAGAAAGCTGCCACCTGAGCAGATGGTTAGAAGGAGTGCCCAAGAGCCAATTCAGAGTGAAGAGGAACTGCTCCAAAACGATGGATTTCGACATAATTCCTCAGACACAAAGACAAAACTCCACAAGACCACACGAAGGCCGAGGTACCTGTAATTTTTTCGTACAGCCAACAAGACCAAAACTTCAAACGAATAATCAAAAAAATTTGGCCCATCCCAAGAGAGGATCCCGTATTACAGGAAATTCTACCCCCTAAACCTAGATTCATTTGTAGAGGTGTTAACAACCTAAAATCCAAGCTCACCACCAGTGAACATGTTCCAATAAAAGCCAAAAGTCCTTTTAAACAAAACACAGGATTTTATGGTTGTGGTAATTGTATTAGTTGCAGAAGTACAGGAAATAAAAAGAGACATATCACTACAGTTGCAAATAGAAGAGGGAAATGAAAAATCAAAGAAATACTTACATGCTTCTCCACGAATGTTATATACCTCTTAATCTGCCCATGTGGATTAAAATATATCGGGAAGACCACAAGAGCACTAGGGGTGCGAATAAGAGAACATGTGAGGAACATTGAAAAGGGTTTAGAATCTCACATTGTCCCGGCACACTTAAAAAAAACACATAATTGCGACCCGAGGAATTTAGAATTCATGGCTATAAAAAGAATACAAAACACCAGAAGAGGAGGCGATTTAGCAAGAAAGATCGGCCAAGAAGAAATGAAATGTATATATGAATTTTACACCCTACACCCAAAAGGCCTTAATATGGATTTTGAATTATGTCATTTCCTCTAAATCCATAACCTCCAAAAGACCCATACCCCAGGCATAAGACCATTTCCCACATAATTCAAATAACATGACCTAGGATCATTTAATATACCCCAATGCAATAAGATTCCAAGTCCGTTCTTTTTCTAATCAATAAAAATAACATATGGACATTCATTTTCTATGAACACTCCCCCTCCTACCATCTTATCAAAGATGTCCAGATCAAAATAGTTGCGGTGCACGCAAAACTTCGAGAAAATGGGCTATATGTCTCTATATTCAAGGAATAGCTCTAGAATATAGCATGAAATATATGATATTTAATGAAGACACTTACAACTATCTCCAGAATCATCTTAAAAAGACCTACAGTAGCGGCAGAAGACAATCGAACAAGTGACCAATTATCACTCAAAAGATCGTAAGATCCAACATGGATCTCGTATGATTCCATTCCATTTTTTTCTATACTTTTCCCATCTTTTTCTATTTTTTCTTGGAATCCACAAAGTCCCAATGTAGGATCCTCAGAATCCCTTACCCCTTTGAAAATAAGAGCCCATACCTATTTCTTCTATAATAGAATACCGGGTGTACAAATCTCTATACCCCTCTTTTCCCCTCGTTTTTTCCAGTCCCTTTTGGAGCATCCTTAACAATGCCATTCATAACGAGGAATACAACAAATCTCTTCCCATTACATCCAGCACATACCAAATACAGTGGATCATATATGTTTTGGGATACATATAAACATGTTTCGCGTAAACCAAACAGCAGCGATTATCAGATACATCGCTTCCCCCTTAGAAGACTTTTCCCTCTCTCCACTCTACAACCGACATTCATAATGCAGGAGATATAACCGGCCCATCGAAACCATAGACTAGAAACAAAGAGAAACAAATGTCCCGATTGGTCCAGAGTAATCATGTGACTCACGTGACCCAAGACCGCAACCCAAGACATGCAAGAGATTCGCGCCGAAAAAGAAACCAAGATGAACCAATCAAGAAGCAGACCTACCGGACAACGTATAAAGAAGGACACACCGACACAGGGACTATCCAGCTGAAGAGGCCACATTTTCTGGCGAAACACGTCCTGGACATTCCCTGACATCTTGCTTTTATTATTTTACCTACCCATTTATCGTTTATTGTTTAAACTTTGATTAAAAACCCTTTTCCATACACCATCGTATCCTGTTCCTCAATGCGCAGCGCAGACCATCTACAGGGCAGTTTCCAGCGTTAAAATCGTGAGGACTCCAGCCAAGCAGAAAGACGCTCGTGGTAAGGAAGGAGCGAGGAGGTGAAGGAAAGAAGGACTCCTGGCCACCTACATATAGGCCAGGGATGCACATGAGAGTGAGCGTGATAGCATTATCGGCTCCACCCCACGTGAGTTGGCAATCACTATATACACCCACTCTCTGTCTTGCTATTATTACAGTAAGCACTATGTATTCTTCTCTTGTTTGTCCCTTGATATGAGGTCCACCCTGCTACAGATGAATTAGAAGAATCCACGCAGGAACAACAAAAATTTCCTCTGAAATATAGCTACCATACTGAACTTTGGCCACAAGGTGGCAGTATAGGATAGTAAACAGACATTTCTCTAAAACGAACACAATAGAGGAGATACATATCACATTGCAAGTGGAATACTGCAAAATACACTCAAACACACAAACAGACGTGTTTTTAACGTTTTTATGATCTGTATTAAATCACTATATTTATATGAAAATTGCTATACATATATGCAAAGTGCCATATATTTCTATCTGTAAAAACAGCATATAAACTGACACCTTGAATAAGTACTCCATAACATACACCACCACTGCTTTTTGGTGTAAGAATTTCTCTTCTCAATATAGATCTAGCACCTACTATACCCAGGAGTAAATATATAATTACATCAAGAAGAGAATATACCCCACCGCCTATATACACAGGAGATATTTGAACAACCTGAAAAAAATCAAAAACATATCCCACGTAAGCAGCGCCCAATCATAGATAAAACCCCACTTTTTCTTGTATCCAACCAGGCAGTAGCAAAGCACTGCCATCTTATCGTTGAAGGGCAGCAGCATACGGACATATACACAAAAGGACGGGCGCCATTTGAGGGCTATTCCCCATTTATTCAAAGCCTGTATAAGTTTCACCATAATTTAGCCAAAAAAAAAAATGTTTCCTGTCCCCCAGGGCACTACCCAGACCCCCATACACCTTTTATGGCAAATATCTAGCATATATGCCCTCTTGGAGGGCACTCTAAAAATCGAATTTTGAGTCCCAATGACTTGTATTGAGTTCGAGTTCGAACTCGAACATTTGGAAAGTTCGAGTTCGAATGCGAACCGAACTCGGGGCTCTTTGGCTCATCCCTACTGCAAAGCAGCAGCATGCTGTACTGACAGCCCACAGGAAGCCTTGCCCTCCCTGTTGCCGCAGCTCTGACTCTTCTATTCTTCTAAATTTCTATTCCCTTTAGCCAGATGCTGAGGGTGAAACGTATAGTGAGCGATGAAACTAAATTGGATTCTAGATTACGAGGGCTCAGAACCAAATTTCGAGAGAAGGGCTACAGTAGACGGGTACTCAATCAAGCCCAGCTTAAAATCTCTAATGTCGATAGGGATGACTTATTACAGGATAGACCAAAAAGGAATCTTGAGAGGGTTCCTTTTGTAAGTACATTTTCACCGTTATCTCGAGATATTAAAAGGATTATTTTATCTAACTGGCATATTCTGCAGAGTGACAGTGACATTGGGCATTTATTTCCCAATGCCCCTGTCTTTGCTATGTGAAGGAATAAAAACATACGAGATCTTGTCGTTAGAGCGGACACTCAATCGAGAGCGAGACAGACTTTTTTGTCCACCCCTACATATGGTACATATCCATGTCTACAGTGTAACCACTGTAATGGGATCCTGAAAGGGAATGTTTGCACGCACCCACGTACAGGAGAGAGCATTAAATTGAAAGGATTCTTTACATGCCAGTCCGATTTTGTTGTTTATTTATTAAAATGTCCCTGTGGATTGGGCTATGTGGGTAAAACCATTAGACCCTTTAAAGATAGGATATCTGAACATAAAACATCTATCCGGAATTCCGAATCTCTATCCCCTGTTGCAAGACACTTCAGGGAAAAGAGACATAATGTCTCCCAGTTACGTTACCAAATATTGGAAAAAGTCTCCCCACTAATGAGGGGTGGCGATAGAGATCAAATATTGCTTCAAAAAGAAGTGCGATGGATGTATCGGTTAGATACAGTGGCCCCTCATGGTCTTAACGAGAAGCTTGAGTGGCACTGGTTTCTCTGATTTTCATCCCGAGGCATCTGATGATAAAGGGTGAGCTATATTGTATTTGGTGCAAAATAATTAAATTAATTTTTCTCCTTATTTGTATAGATGGTTATACGTTTGCCAATATATACAGTTTAATGATTACTTGGAAGGTGTCATTTCTTTATGACTTTAGATCTAATAATTAACGTTAAATGCTGAGCCAGTCATTTTTTATATTCATTTCCCAGTGGTTTGTTTTTACATATTTTTATACACTTTGTATACATATTTACATGTTACTTTTCACATTGGTTTAGGTTGTTGTATATTTGTGTGGCTTATTTTTGTAGTTTTCAGACCTGGCTATTTTTAGCCTTTCTAACCCTGTCAGCGTTATCAGTGTGACCAGGATGGATAGTTGGAGTGTATTCCGCCCTGTGATCATCATTAATAGAAAAAACTACAAATATGGCCGCTGTGTGGCCATTTCTTTCTCCTGATCCTGGTTACTTCCTGCCAGCTCACCGCAGGCTCTTCCGGTCCTGCGTGCTAATCTGGCTGTTTTGCGCATGCGCAATGGCGCCCGCTATCGCCGTTTTCAATACATACACACATGGAAAATTGGTAAGAGTATTGTGAAACCATTTTGTCTTAATTATCTGTGGAGATTTTTTTCACCTGCTGAGGGGAGGTCTGGCTGTCCTACCTGTTATGTGATTGTATATATATATGGGTTTTGTCTGTTAAGGGTTAGGGCACTACGCACTGAGGAAGGGGCTGTGACCCCGAAACGTCTGTGTTGTGTATTTTCCTGTCCTCACTGGAAATAAACTGGGTGTCACGAGTGGACCCTATTCAAGCAGCGTTGGTATTGTATTACTTTGTCTTCCTGTACTGACAGCCCACAGGAAGCCTTGCCCTCCCTGTTGCCGCGGCTCTAACTCTTCCGGAGCCCTGCATAAGCCAGGAAGCTGAGTGTGGATGCAGTGCTCCATCCTCACGGAGATGGAAGGGAGCCTCAGGGGTCAGTAATATTTTCTTGTTGGGGGCGCCTGCTTGCAGTGCCCCCCCAAGGTGCCTGGGGGCAAGTGCCCCCCCTCGCTCTGCCACTGAGTGGCAGTATAATATCTTTTGGATTCAGTATCACTGTATCAGACGTCTGTATTGTCTACACTACACCTGGTGGCGGGGCGTTCTAGTACACCCCGCGGCGTTAACCCCGTCCCGACGGGAGCCACTCGACCGTCGTTATGGGGTTAAAGATGAGTATACGTAACGCCAGAATTCCACCAGCAAATTGCGATTTTAAAGTGCACCAATCGTGCCCAAAACAACTTTTATACGTGACAAATGGACAATGACATTGCTTTGGAACAAAAAAATAAATTATATATTTATAATTGTGTTGGATTTTTTCTTTACATGACATTTTACATAGTCGTGTTTGGTATCATTAGAAAGGCCAGACTCTGACTTGTCCAATGATGCCTAAAGTGACTTTGTGGGGTGTAAGGAATGGAAAAACAGGGGTCCAAAGAACCCCCGCTCACCTTGCAGCGGTGAAGCAGCATGTGCTTTAGTTGGATCAATGTGTAATAAGGCTTTTGCTCCACCTCCACGTCAGTGGTTCATGGAACATATTTATGGCATATTATGTTAACTGTGTCTACATGTATTTCTTATTGTTCAGACAGCAGAAAGACTGAAAAATCCGTGAAAAATCAACGGTTCAGCTTCAAGGTAAAATACTTGTTATTTTTATTTCTATTAAAAGGCCACCCAAAATCCTCAGCGCCAGGCCCATTCTTGCATTTTTTTTTCATTGCGGACGTTAGTGGGGCCTCATGTTTAAGTTTTGCCTAAGGCCCGTGTCAGATGAGCGCAGTGTTCACGTCCGTTTTTGCACACATATTAACGTCCGTGGTAGCATCGAATTTTGAGCAATAGAGAACAACACACCTAAATGCGGGCGCACAACGGATGCGGCAAACGGAAGCAAGTTAGGCAAGAACGTCAATCCGTTAGGACGGACGCACAGAGTGCGCCACGTCTGCATAGCTTTGTGTGTGAGTGATGTGACGAAGTCAGAGGGTCCGCATTTCTGACGTCCAGCACCTTGACGGACGAAATGGTTTTGATATCTTGTAACAATTTGTATCATTTTTCATATAATATTATTTACTATAAGTCCCTCTTTTTCTCTACGTCAGTCAAAAATAACGGACCGTGTGGTCACTACCTTGTCGTCAGTCATAAAGTACATCAGTTGTGCACGGACGCCAAGTGCGTTCAGACTGCGCTCGTCTGACATTAGCCTTAACTGCGAAGCCCACTATCCATTGTGCCTGGATACTTACCTGTGGCTGCCAGTCACCCAACTGTCTCCAACTGCGCTGGCCTTCAATCAAGGTATTATTGCCATAGCTCCTGGTTCTTGCTCAAGTGGACCCCGAGTGCAGTCTGTGACTACATACCCCACAATCCACTTTGCTAAGTAATTGACTGTGATATCCAGTATTGGAACCTTCATTTGGGCAAAGACTGGTTGCTGTGGACTGTGTACAGTCAATACATTTTTTAATTGAAAATAGTGTCTCCTGAGTCTGATTATCCTGTTCACCCGCAGCGCTTGGGTAAAAAACAAAAACCTGAAGGGTCCCACCATGGCTCCAACCTGGTGTGGTCCTGACACATAGCACTTGTGGAAAACATTGGATCAGAGCTGTGCTCATCCTCTCTGAGACCGACCACTAAAGCGATTGGTCTCAGAGATAGTCACATTGGCACACTCTCTACATAGCAATGTCACTAGTAAGTGAGCAGCAACTGGCAGCCAGGAAATTCAAAGTTCCTAGCTGCTGGCGATGCTGGTAAGGGTGGAGGAAGTCCTCTACTTCACACAGCTTATAAGCAAACATTGGGGGACTGGGAGAAGGGTGGCATGCCTCTCATACTGACCATTTTATAATTGTAAAATGGTCCAGATTTGTAGAATGTTCCTTTTAAACCATTGTGTACAGATCAACAAGTTTATACAAAATATTAACAATATTTTATTACCTCTACCATTTCACTTTCGTCGAGTATACAGCCCAATTCTCTCTGTGAAGAGAATATAAAATAAATGTAAAATATAAAAATAATCAGATTTATCAAAATACATTTAACAAACAGTTATTGAATTGGATAGCTTGGAAAAAAGACGAGACAGAGGAGATATGATAGAAACATTTAAATACGTAAAGGGAATCCACAAGGTAGAGGAAGGGAGTATATTTAAAAGGAAACAAAGTAGCAAAACAAGAGGACATAGTCTTAGATTAGAGGGGCAAAGGTTTAAAAGTAACATCAGGAAGCATTATTTTACTGAGAGGGTGGTGGATACATGGAACAGCCTTCCAGTTGAAGTGGTAGAGGCCAAAACAGTAATTGAATTTAAGCAGGCATGGGATAGGCATAAGGCTATCCTAAACAAAAGATAAATCCAGGTAAAGTATCCATGTAATTGGGCAGACTAGATGGGCCAAAAGGTTTCTATGTTTCTATGAATTACAAATGAAAATACAAGTGAAATTTTCAGTAAAATTAGCTTTTTAAATATTTCGGGCACTAAGCTAAAATGGGAACACTAAGGGGAAAAATTTTGCTTGGAAATTTCCCCTTAGTGTCCCCTTTTCACAAGCACATTACGAGACAGGCGCTGAATACAGCAGCCTGCCCTGTAGTGGCTGCTAGCCTCCTGGATGCTCAGGGCAGTGCTAACGCGCCGCCCTGGGCTTCCCCTCCATGGAGTCCATAGGACTCCTGGCTCCGGAAGCCCTTTTCCTGGTATCCTCATGTCGTGATCCTGACCTGGTTTTCACCATAGCCCTGTGCCTCATTCCCGATCCCTGAGGTCCAGCCTGGGTTTTATGAGTAGCCAAGGAGCTTCAGGTGCAGCTTATCCACCTGATGAGGTCTCCATAAAAAGAAGCTAAACACTCAAATCAGGGCTTATGCATTAGATGAAGTCACTGGTTTGTGTGTGGACCTGTTTACCAGCGTACCTATGACCAGTACTTACTTCTTGTTCTCGTCACCGTACTGATACCCACCATACTCCTGCCTTGTATTGATTCTTCAGTCTACTGTCCAGTGATACCCACCTGTGTCTTCCAATCCTATGTTCTTGTGTACCAGATTTGGACTACCTTTGTACCGACCTCTGGCTCCGGATAAAGACCACTCTGATGTTTCCTGCTTTGACTCACCTTGTACCGACCTCTTGTCTTGGACTACAACCATTCATGCCAGCCGCCTGCCACGACCCTTTGGTTATGGACTGACCATTCTCTCCAGTTTGCTGCCACATCCATTAGTTTCCCCTGTTGCTGTAACTAGAGATGTGCATTTTGTTTTGTTCCGAATCGAAATTTGGCCAAAAATCACCAATTTCATATTTCGTGAGCATTCCCGAAAACGAAATATCAACCATCTGAAAATTACTGATCGATTTGGATCCGTTTGTTTTTCGTTTTTTATGAGTTATTTAATTTTTTATTGGTTATTTAAGAATGGGAAGAAGATTGCTATCAATAGAATGAAAGTTTCTTTACTTATTTATTTTTTTAGGATTTGTTTAGGCATTTTTTGGGTGAAATTTTAGGTTTCCTAACCTTTTTAAAGAAGCAAGGATTTTTAACCCATAGGTTTCAATGCAGCATATGAATCCACACACTGCTGAGAAGCGCCCCTCTGCAGTATAATAATGCAGCATATGAATCTGCACACTGCGGGGCAGCAATTCTCTGCAGTATAATTATTGCAGTATATGAATCCACACACTGCTGGGAAGCGCCTCTCTGCAGTGTGTGGATTCATATGCTGCATTAATTATAACTCATAAAAAATGAAAAACGGATTCAAAAAAATGAAGCAAACTAAATAACTGAATCGATCTGCAGAGAGTTGCTGCCCCGAAGTGTGTGGATTCATATGCTGCAATAATTATACTGCAGAGGCGCTTCCCAGCAGTGTTTGGATTCATATGCTGCATTGAAACCTATGGGTTAAAAAAAAACTGGTTTCTTTAAAAAAATTAAGAAAAAACGAAAACGTCACCCAAAAAGTGCCTAAAAAAATAAATAAGTAAAGAAACTTTCATTCTATTGGTACTAGTAATCTACTTCCCATTCTTAGATAACCGTTAAAAAATGAAATAACTCATAACAAACTAAAAGCTAACTTATCTGAATTGATCCAAATCACCGAAACGAAACAAACTGCATGAAATGAACAGAAACTAAAAAAATACCTGAAAAAAGTCAAGCGCAACCCTTGCTGTAACCTCCTGTCTTATCTTTCTTTATATACCCTAGTGTTCCTGTATAGGAAGGTCTCCTTTATGTCTTGTAATTCCTGTGTCCTTAGCTTCCTTTGGTTCACCTGTTTTCTAGTTACTCCTTAGTCATTCCTAGTTAGCATCCTTCCTGTCTCGCCCCTGTTCATAGGTTATCCCTTGACAGTGCTATCCCTGCCTCGCCCCTGTTCATAGTTATGTCCTCTGTCTTGCCTCTGTTTAGTTATCCCAGCCTCGCCCCTGATCATTGTCAGTTGTTCCTTGCTGCTTTGCCTCTGTTTAGTTATCCCTGTCAGCTCATCTGTCTCACCCGGTGTTCCAGAGCACCCTGCGCAGTGGAGTCACTAGGGTTGGTATCACCCGGTGCGGTAATTCATGGTGTCAACCCCACCCCCGAGTTTTACGGTTTCCTTCTGTAACTACTCTTACTCATAAATCAGTACTTCCATATAACACTGAATGCTCATACACACTGCACATTACTGTGAGAGTTATTGCTGTGGAGCTCTGTGATAACCTCACACACAAATTTTGGCGAACTGCCAGCAAGTACGGTGCCTGTTCAAAGAATAGAGAAGCAATGGTTAATCTGTTCAGAGAACACCGAACAGCAGAGAAATGTCAGTGAAATGCCCTGATGTTCAGTGGTTTCATTCGGCAGGTTTAATGAGACGAATCCCATAGGTTTGAATGTTAAAAATATTCCTGTTTTTATCCAATATCTAATAAACCGTTTATTCCTTTAATCTGTAGTAAAAAGTCTCTTGATTTTTTTTTAGTATCTTTTAAGCATTTTTTTTTTAAAAAAATAAATAATTTTCTAATAGCGCTGACGAATGAGACGAATCCCATAGGTTTCAATGTTAAAAATATTCCCGTTTTTCTAATAGCGCTTTGTTTTTTTTTCTGTAACAGACCTTTTTATTATCATTCATATGATCTTATATGTTAATTTCAGACATTTTCATTTAGTTTTTTTTTAAAAAACAGCAGGCGATGGCTTTGCGGCGGCATTCGGTGGCTGATTCCCTGCACTTCAGAGACCCTACGGTGAATTCAATAGGGAAATTTGATTCCCCAAAGTGCGGGGAATAACAGAACATTGAAATGGCTGCGTCATTTCGGTGCTCTGTGAATATCCCCTTTAGTGGTGGTTTTATTACCATCCCCTGGAAACTGCCAGCCTAGGTCTTGCCTACCCAGGACATACTTGAAAATGAGAGAAATCTCAATGTATCCTTCCTGGAAAATATTTTTGTGTTTTACAAAAAATTAAATATATATATATATATATATATATATTAGGATGTCACCCTAGAGGGTGGTGTCACCAGGTGCGAGCCACATCTCCGCCCCTCCCCCCTTGTGATGCCACCGACCCTGTGTCTGGCCATTTCATCAGACTAGCTCTCAGTTCCTTGTCTTGTTCTGTAAAGTCCTTTTCCTGTGGTGTCCAGTCACCTCCTATATCAGTTGAAAAAGATAGTGGATATAGCCAAAGAATAAAATAAAACTTAGCTTTTAATCAGAAATGCAGTAAAAGAATGCTTTCAAAGCTGTATGGCGATAGGCAGACAGACAGTGTCACAGTGCTTACCTAGGACAAACATAACGTATACATGTTTTTTCGTTTTGTTCAATTTCATTTTTTGGGGGTTTTTTGGGGTCTTTTTGGATCAGGTCATTTCGGACAGTTTTTTATTTTGTTTCGGTTCGTTTCGGATCAGTTAGTTTTTCTTTTTTTATAACATTTCATTTTTTATTGCTTATTTAAGAATGGGAAGTAGATTACTAGTACCAACAGAATAAAAGTTTCTTTACTTATTTATTTTTAGTCATTTTTTGGGTTTCCTTACTTTTTTTTAAAAAACAAGGCTTTTTAACCCATAGGTTTCAATGCAGCATATGAATCCACACACTGCTGGGAAGCACCTCTGCAATATAATTAATATTTAGAGACCATTTAAACTCCCTGCCTGAAATAGATAACATTATTTTCTATATAATAATTATTCAGTATTTGAAAACAAAATAATTCATTCTCAAAATTAGCTAGGGCTTTTGTAATGGAATAGCAAAAACTATAAACTTACCAAAAGAGCTATAAAACGTTTAACATCAATAATGCCAATTTCAGCCTGAAAGAGAGTTTGATATTTAAGTATACATTATTATATATATTTGGAAATGTGATCAATGAAGACACTATCACCATGTATCATACCTGCCTCTTTTGGTCCATCTGTAAAATGAAGAAAAATAGACCCACTATTATACATAATGCCCAGAGCTAGTGAAATATTTAATTAATACACTTAAGAACTTAACATTTCTATGCAAAAATACTGTGGTCTGCTTTCATTGGTTCAACTTTAAGGTTAAAACAATAAAATCTGACATAATTAAACCACTTATATAAATATGAGCAGGAAATGTAATTAAAGCCTAAAATAACTTAAAATATCTGTATTCTACTGCAGCAATACTCTCCTACGTGGTTTCCATCTAGTTACTTCCTCTTGCACAAAAACATGTATAAAGTAATAAATGAGAAATAAAATAAATGTTAAGGGTCACTAAAATGGAAATGTTAACAGGGAAAAGCTGTGCCTGCAGGCTTCTCCATAGCGTCCCCATTTTAGCGCAACATTCTGGGTCAGGCACTACCTTGGCACCGTGCACCGGAAATCAGCGCTAACCGCTTGGGATACTTGTGGTAGTGCTTCCACGCTGCCATGAGTAATACCTGTTGGAGTCCATAGGACTGGGAACTATTTGCCGCTCCAGGCAACAAGAAGCAGTGCATCGGGCCACTGTTCTCGTCTCGGGATGGGAGGTGAGTATTGGATTTATTGGGGGGGGGTTTAGGCCCACCAATATGTTTTGTCTCGAGGTTCATAGAGATCTTGATCCAACCCTGAATCTACTGCTAAATTTTCTCCAGCTCTTCAGTTAAGGGTTTTTTCCAGTGACTTGACGTTCAAAGATTAGAATGAGCCCCCCCCCCCGTACTGACTTGATGTAGGTTGATGGGTACCGAGAGAAAGCTCTATCTATTTCAGTAGTGATGGGAAAGTGACTGCAATGATGTTCTTGACATGTTGATTTCCAATGACTTGTGGGACATGTTTTGTGAGACAGTAAGAAAACGAAATAGGTGAACACACATAGTCAGGCCCCAAATTGTCCCTCACATCCTTCATCCCCCTCCCCCGCTTATACAATAGTTTAGCCTCCTTTACATTCATAACCTTTTTTTTACCAAAATTGTAAACTCATCCATGTTTCCTTGAATGTATATACTTCTACAGGCTAACAGGCATGCATTACAGTGCTCCTCTGCAGAATATATATAAGGGGTTATTCGAAAAGGACCAAACTTGCCATCGAAAGGTAACAGTGATTTTTACCATACAGTGCAATTTCGGGGCAGTTCGTCCATTCAGAAAGCTGTCAATTCGTCAAACACTGGCGAATTGACAGCGAAATATGGTGTAGTTCACGGCAGATTGGCGATCTTCAGCAGCAGCGAAATTGTCCCATATAGAAGTAATGCTTAATCTATTCACAGAACGCCGATCTGCACCGAAGTGTTGGGGAAATGCCCTAAATTTTCAGTGATATGGTTCGACAGGTTTAAACAGGCGAATCCCATAGGATTCAATTAAAAAATATCCTTTTTTTATGCAATCGTTTTAGTCTTTTCATTTTCAGCAAAACATCTTTATTATTTTTAGAACAGCTTTTTGCATTTCTTTATTATTTTATTATTATACTTTATTTATATAGCGCCAACATATTCCGCAGCGCTGAACAATAGGCACAAAATAGACAGGGTTACAATACAGATATAAATGTATTTTAGATTTTTTTTAATTCCTAGTCTTATTATTCTGTAACAGACCTTTTTATTATTTTTTTAAAGGACCTTTTTATTATTTAGACACATTTTAATAATTTCTTATTAGTTTAAACACCTATTAGAAACATAGCAGAGTTCCGTTTTGCTTTTTTGTTTTATCTGCACTTTGACAGTCATTTCGGCGCGCTTCAGTGACCCTCCAGTGAATAGGGAATTCACTGCAGCGTCGGAAAAATGGAATCCTCAAAGTGTGTCGAACTACAAAGTGCTGAAATTTTGGTCCTTTCTGAATAGCCCCTAGCTTGTCCAGACTAACATAGACTAACATTATAGTGCGCTTCTGCAAGATACATATAGCTGGCATATAATGAGAATATTTCCAGAATTTCAAAGAATATATTTTAGAGACCATTTAAACTCCCTGCCTCAAATAGATAACATTATTTTCTATATAATCATTATTCAGTATTTGAAAACAAAAGAATTCTCAAAATTAGCTAGGTCTTTTGTAACCGTATAGCAAAAACTATAAACTTACCGCTTCAAGAAATTTAACATCCAGCATGCCAGTTTCAGTTATAGCCTGAAAGAGTTTGAGATTTAAGTATACTTTATTATATAAACAAAAGAACCCTCCAATTGAAGGCAAAAACAAGAACGTGAAACTTAACATTTATTGAAGTTCACGACAATAAAAATTAGACCAGTGCAATAGTCATTACAGACACAATGATAAAAAAATGTAACATGAAAAATAAATCAAAATTATTTGTCCTAATTAACTAGCTTGCGCTAGATGAATCCAGATAAAGATGCATATAATAGCAGTAATTTAAACAATCCCTAGACAATTCAGATAAAGAAATTTGAGAAATAGTAAAATTTGGTCACACAATGGACTTAATTCTTTACCATGATGGGAAGTGATTTAATGAATCATTTATCAATCGCATATGAGCCAGATTGCCTGCAGTCTTGTGATGGTTTCCTGAATCAAATACCCACCATTAAAATACTATATCAAGAGACTCATGAAAACATGCAAGTCCAATACTGCTGAAGATTAGAAAAAGAAGTCTGGTTGCAAATAAATATAATTGAAAAAACACAATAATATTAATAGCAGGACTAGCATATAGTTGACACAAACACACTTTATGCTTGTTTACTTGGCAGAGTGTTTTTAGACTCAATTTGTAAATAGTAACAGATATCAACATTATACTTTCCATATAAGAAACAAACCCACCAAGGTTGTTACACTTTGCCTGTGCCTCTCCCCAAGTACATTTCTGGATTTGGTAAATACACAAACACTTACAGTATAACCATCCAGCATACAGAGTATAATGGAGGTCACTATTGGGATCGAGTCCCCGTAAATAAACTTTACTCATTATGTATTTTTAATCTACGCTATGGTCAACATATCTAGTATTACATAACTATCCTGTGGCGTTGCTTTTATGTTTGGTGTAGCATATTACTATTGACAATTCAGATTTAATTGTGGATTTAAAATCTGTTTTAAATAATCTGTGGTTACCCTTGTATGGGTGTTATTCAAAACACAATGACTGGTTAAATTGGTTTCCACACCTGTTACTGCCTGTGCAAATCTAGAAATGCAATATCAACAACGGGTAAACCCCACAAGGGGATACCACAAAGGTTACAAGCCCCCAGATCCAAGGGCCTAACCCCCCTTTTTTTTGGTAAATACACAAACACTTATAACCATCCAGCATACAGAGTATAATGGAGGTCACTATTGGGATTGGGTCCCTGTAAATAAACTTTAATAAACATACATAAACCACACATATATAAAAACACGAAATTGAATGAATTGTAACAATGATATCTGATACATAAGATCTATATAAATGTACTTAGTAGAGCAGAGGTAATAAAGAGCCACCAATTCAAAAAGGCTCAGTCTTTAGTATACAATTTATTATCAAAATACATTGATTTAGGCTATACTAAAGTAACAGATTATATCCATCAGAGTACCACAAAACCAGAAAATTCTACATGGAAAAAATCCAAACAGCTAAAACGCACAATCTGTGCTTTAAAGACACATAGTAACAAAAACACGCCCAACGCGTATCGACAGCGTACAAGCTGTCTTCCTCAGGGTGAAAATTGTCTGTGAATAGGTATAACAGATGGGTGTATAAATAGCAGAGAGCCAATTACCGTAAAGTATGCGCAGCTGGTAGAGTAAGATACACCTGTTCAAATCTACATAGCAATGCCAAATTTCCTTATTGTTGTGGACACATGTTGGTAATGTGACATGACTAACCAATATAAGGTTCGCCACATAAGGGAATAGGTGAACGTGTATGGGGATAGTGGACTGGCGTGCATGTCATATCCGCACTTCCGCATTGCGTTCCATTGACAAGTAGTCAGATGGTGTGCGTACCAAACCTCCCTTCCGTATGCATTCCAATTGGATTCAGATACAGGACCCGCAGAAATCCACCGGAAGGGGGTATAAAAAGCAACGCCTACTGTGCTCTTTTCTAATGTATTATATCCACATATCAAATATTAGTAACAAGAATACCTATAAGGGGGAATTACTACACTGACATAATCGGTATCGCTTTGTGAATACTACCCCATACAAAATTGAAGACAAAATAGGTTAAAGGACATAATAATAAAGTACCATGAAAACCAGGGATTAGATCAATGGGACACATCAGCTTGGGGTCAGAGGGGGCAGAGAGATACTCCTTTTGGGAATCGAGGAAGAAAAAGAGGGAGAACTAGATCAGGAAAGAGAAATTAACTCATTCGGAGAGCCCGAATTTAATGCAGGTTATTAACCTTGCAAATATATCTCTATCTACAAATCAACTAAAAGTTCTTAAGAAGGGCTTGTCCTTTATAACTACTCCTCATTTTGACCTTTTTCCATGGGTCAAAGATGTGCTGTTTGCTAGAAAGCTAGCGTTGCATAAAGTTTTCAAAATAAAAGATATTAGACAAATTGAAAATTTTGGCCTAGTAGCCAGTGACCTACCAAGGCTTAACCTCCCTGGTGGTATTCCCGAGTGTGACTCGGGGTTAAATTTCACTACCGTGAACGGTAACCCTGAGCCACACTCAGGCTGGATGCATACTCACCTCCTCCTGGCTCCCTCGCTGTCCCCTGCAGTGTGATCGCGGGGACTTGCTTCCTGGTAAGGCTCCCTGCGAGTCACACCAGCAGCAAACTTAGAAAAATATCATTTTACACTGTATAATCCAAAGTACAATGTTTATGAACGGCAACTAGCTGGCACTACAGGATAAGAAATAGACCATAAATCCTCTCACCCTTGTTTTCAGACAGATTTCAGTGTTTTTTGTTGTATTTTATTGAATATCATTTATTTACATTATTTTGGATAATTATTTTTGGGATTATAAATTATGTCGTGTTTCAAACTTTATCGGACTCAGTGTATTTACTATTTTTTTTATTTATTTATAAAGGATTTTACCAGTAAGGACTCTTGATTACACAGATTTCAGTGCGTGATTCCTAATTATTACAGGCTAACTATGTACAAAAACACGTTTCCTTTAAAAAAAAATTGAGTTGCTTTTAGACACGAAATTTTGAAAGAATTAGACTGCCAGGGAGGTTAATACACTGATAGAACTCCTTGTTGAAAATCAACCCCATCAACCTGAGGTTAACACTGGCTTACATTTAAAAAGTAACTTTACTCCTTCTATTTCCCAATATGGTCACATACATCTGTATTGTGAGATGGTATGTCGGGATATTGAATCACTACAGGAATGTAGTAATCCTGATTCTGTTAAAAATAACCTTAGCTATAAAGAAAGATTGGCATTGAAAGAGTTACAACAGGACAAGGAAATCATTATCAAAAAATCAGATAAAGGAGGGAATATTGTTATTATGAGTAGAGAACAATATAAGATCATGTGCCTTGATATTCTCCACGATGATATAACCTATGTTAAATTACCAGCTGATCCAACTACGGCATACTTACGGGTGTTGCATGATTTTCTTCTTAATGCGTACTCTAATGGTTAAATCTCAAAGAATGAATAGGAGTTTATGAAGATAGACACTCCAAGAATTGCTACTTTCTATAGTCTCCCAAAGATACATAAAGGTAAAATTCCTCCCACTGGGAGACCGATCGTATCAGGGGTCGGAAATCTCACACAAAACAGTAGTGTATACATTGACAAAATTTTGAGACACTATGTTGTCAACCCACCGCCATATCTTTGGGATTCCAAACAACTACTTAATCTACTTGATGAACAATCATTAACTGACAATCATCTGTGTAGTTTGGATATTGAAGCTTTGTATAATAGCATCCCACATGCCTTAGGGTTACGTGCTGTTTCACGACTTCTTGAAAAAGACAAACTGGACCATGGGAAAATTGAGTTTATAACTAATCTGTTGGGATTCATCCTTTCACCCAACTATTTTCTTTTTGAATCTTCAATTTTTCCTACAGAAGGTAGGCGTAGCAATGGGTTCACCCTGTGCCCCGACCCTCGCCAACATTTTTCTGGGATGGTGGGAGGATGAATGTATATACCAATATAATCCTTTTACTAAATTCATCTTATTGTGGAAACGCTATATTGATGATGAGTTGATGATTTGGTCAGGGGATGAAACCTGTTTTGAAATGTTCATTAGCCATCTAAATGAAAACCACTTTAACCTTAAGTTTACCTCTTAATTTCAGACTAAGAGTATAAACTTTCTGGATGTTTCAATACAAGCTAAACCAAATGGTTTGGACACCACTCTTTTTAAAAAAACCTACAGCCACTAACAGCTTACTCGATTGGGGTAGTTTTCACCCAACCCCCTTAAAAGAGGTATTGTAACAGGACAATATTTAAGACTCAGACGTACGAGTAATACGTTTGACAGTTTAAGGAAAAGGCTGACCAGTTACGTATGGATTTTAGAGCTAAAGGGTATCCTCACAGGGTCTTAAAGAAGGCTTCCAAGAAAGCTTTTCTTTCTGACAGAGCCAGATTGTTGGAGGATCAACAGACAGTAGAGGATCGCACTGTACACCTGATAGCTAACTATGACACCGGCTGGGGCGAGATTAAGAAAATCTGTAATAGATATTGGCCACTTCTACTGTCAGATAAACATTTGACTGATGTACTGCCTGAGCGAGTTTCTATCACGGCGAGGCGGTGTCCATCATTGTCTGACAAACTGGTACACAGCCATTTTGATAAACCAATACGACCTCCAGTGGCGTCACTAGGGTTGGTGTCACCCGGTGCGGTAACTTATGGTGTCAGCCCCCCCCCCGAGTTTTACAGATTTTTTTTAACTACTCTTACTCCTAAATCAGTACTCCCATATAACACTGAATCTGAATGCTCATACACACAGCGCACATTACTGTGAGGTTTATTGCTGTGGAGCTCTCTCATATGCTCACACAAATTTTTGCCAACTGCCAGCAAGTACGGTGCCTGTTCGAAGGCAGTGAAAGCACACATGGATATATATTGCCCCCAGCAGCTCTGGATATATTGCCCCAGCAGCTCACCCATGGATATATATTGCCCCAGCTCACATATGGATATATATTGCCCCAGCTCACAATTATATATTGCCCCAGACCAGCTCAACCATGGATATATTGCCCCAGACCAGCTCACACATGGGTATATTGCCCCAGACCAGCTCACACATGGATATATTGCCCCGAGACCAGCTCACACATGGATATATTGCCCCAGACCAGCTCACACATGGGTATATTGCCCTAGACCAGCTCACACATGGGTATATTGCCCCAGACCAGCTCACACATGGGTATATTGCCCCAGACCAGCTCACACATGGGTATATTGCCCCAGACCAGCTCAACACATGGATATATTGCCCCAGACCAGCTCACACATGGATATAATGCCCCCAGACCAGCTCACACATGGATATGCCCCAGCACACATGGATACTGCCCCAGCAGCTCTCATGGATATGCCCCAGCAGCTCTCATGGATATGCCCCAGCTGCTCTTATGGATATGCCCCAGGAGCTCTCATGGATATTGCCCCAGCTCATGGATTTGCCCCAGGAGCTCTCATGGATTTGCCCCAGGAGCTCTCATGGATATGCCCCATGAGCTCTCATGGATACCGCCCCAGCTCCTCTCATGGATATGCCCAGCAGCTCTCATGGATATGCCCCAGCAGTTCTCATGGATTTCCCCAGCTCCTCTCATGGATATGCCCCTGCAGCTCTCATGAATATGCCACAGCTCCTCTCATGGATATGCCCAGCAGCTCTCATGGATATGCCCCAGCAGCTCTCATGGATTTTGCCCCAGCAGCTCTCATGGATATTGCCCCAGCTCCTCTCATGCATATGCCCCAGCTCCTCTCATGGATTTTGCCCCAGCAGCTCTCATGGATTTTGCCCCAGCAGCTCTCATGGATATTGCCCCATCTCCTCTCATGGATATGCCCCAGCTGTTCTCATGGATTTTGCCCCAGCTGCTCTCATGGATATGCCCCAGCTCCTCTCATGGATTTTGCCCCAGCTCCTCTCATGGATATTGCCCCAGCTCCTCTCATGGATATTGCCCCAGCTCCTCTCATTGATATTGGCCCAGCTCCTCTCATGGATATGGCCCAGCTCCTCTCATGGATATGCCCCAGCTCCTCTCATGGATATTGCCCCAGTTCCTCTCATGGATTTTGCCTCAGCAGCTCTCATTGATATTGCCCCAGCAGCTCTCATGGAAATGCCCCCAGGCCCCAGCTCACCTCCTGCCACCGTCGCGTGGTCGGCTCCCCCTGAGTGTCCAGCGGCATGGAGCTTTGGTGCTCACCTGGGGGAGCCACGTGACCAGCCGTGATCTCACGAGAACTCGGCTGGTGACGTGGTTCCCCCAGGCGAGCACCGAAGCTCCATAGCTTCGGACGCTCGCAGGGAGCCGAACACTGCATCGCAGGGTGAGACACCCGCCCTTAGGGTGACAGTGTCACCCTAAGGGCGGGTGTCACCTGGTGCGGGCCGCACCCCCTGCCCCCACCTTGCGATGCCACTGACGACCTCAAACCTGGTTGCGAACAATTGCCAATGGCACGTTTGCCTGTGGGAGATGTAAGGCATGTAAAATGGTCAATAAAGACTCGAAAAAAGTGGTTCTTAAGGATGGTAAAGAGTGGTTGATTAAAGATTTCTTCAATTGTAACACCAAGGGAGTGGTTTATCAGTTAACCTGCCCATGTAATAAAATCTATGTGGGAATAACCATTAGACCCTTAAAGGCCAGGATTCTTGAGCACGCACAGTCAACAGACAGAAATCTCGATACAAAAGTGGCAAGACACTTTTGCAATTTTCATCAAGGTATACCTAGGGCAGGGGTCAAAATTTCCACTCGCCTGCTCGCATTTGGCGAGTGGAAATTAAGGGTGGGCGAGTGGAGATGCACACGCAGGCAGCACGATAAAGTATATCGTTCTGCCTGCGCTGCGTATTCCACTTTTCAGCCGGCGTGAAGGGACATCCAGCGTGTAGCAGGCAGGTCTGGTAAAAGGGGGATGGGAGAGTGAATTTGCACCTCTCTGTTGCGGCACTCTGAGGACCAATTGATTCCTCGCACCGGATGTTTCCCATCTCTGGTTTTCATGCTGTACCCGGCATGCCCTCTGTGTCTCCATGCTACACTGACACTCTCACTGACGCTGCTTCGGGGAGACCGGTTGAACCTCTTACTGATCTCAGAGTTTTGCTCGGCGCACTCGCCCGTTTGCTGTACCATGTGAACGGATCACGGGAAACTGTGCCGAGCAAACATCTTGAATCAGTAAGAGGTTCATCCCGTCTCCCCAAAGCAGCATCAGTGAGAGTGTAGCATGGAGAGACAGAGGGCACGCCGGGTACAGCATGACCAGAGATGGGAAACATCCGGCGTGAGGAATCAATTGGTCCTCAAAGTGTCACAACAGGGGGGTGCAAATTCCCTCTCCCATCCCCCTTTTACCGGTGTTACACGCTCGATGTCCCTTCACGCTGCGCTCCTCCTCTTCTGGGCACAGCGTGAAGGAGGACTCAGCGTGCCTCAGCGAGTGAGGGAAGCGGGGATTATCCCTGCCCCTTCACTCTACTACTCACAAGGACAGGTAAAGGGAGGGGGGTGAAAATTGCAGGGGAGTGGGAGGGGGTGAATTGCAGGGGAGTGGGAGGGGTGTGAAAATTGCAGGGGAGTGGGAGGGGGTGAAAATTGCAGGGGAGTGGGAGGGGGGGTGAAAATTGCAGGGCAGTGGGAGGGGGTGAAAATTGCAGCGGAGCGGGATGAAAATTGCAGGGGAGTGGGATGAAAATTGCAGGGGAGTGGGAGGGGGGTGAAAATTGCAGGGGAGTGGGATGAAAATTGCAGGGGAGTGGGATGGAAATTGCAGGGGAGTGGGGGGATGAAAATTGCAGGGGAGTGGGAGGGGGATGAAAATTGCAGGGGAGCGGGAGGGGGATGAATTGCAGGGGAGTGGGGGGATGAAAATTGCAGGGGAGGGGGAGAAATGAATTGCAGGGGAGGGGGAGAAATGAATTACAGGGGGAGAGAGAAATGAATTACAGGGGAGGGGGAGAAATGAATTACAGGGGGAGAGAGAAATGAATTACAGGGGAGGGGGAGAAATGAATTACAGGGGGAGAGAGAAATGAATTACAGGGGGAGAGAGAAATTAATTACAGGGGGAGAGAGAAATGAATTAAAGGGGGAGAGAGAAATTAATTAAAGAGGGAGAGAGAAATTAATTAAAGGGGGAGAGAGAAATGAATTAAAGGGGGCCCTTGGCAGAACTAACCTCTCCCGTGAGGGGTCATAATTGGTGAAATGGTGGTGTAGGCGTTTGAGGTTCAGCAAAATT
The DNA here is from genome assembly GCA_009667805.1 of Leptobrachium leishanense. NCBI lineage: Eukaryota > Metazoa > Chordata > Amphibia > Anura > Megophryidae > Leptobrachium > Leptobrachium leishanense. The sequence continues at coordinate 317,623,757 of CM019065.1, forward strand.
AAATATATCTATTTATAAAGAAAGATGAGTGATACGGAAGGGGCAAAAAAAAGAAATGGGGATGGAAGTATCGCACACGAATTTTAATGGATTCATCTGTATTAGCATGCAAGGGGGGAAACTGACTATGGGGTCTTCTAACTTCTTATGACAATCTGGCATACGAACAATTAAAAGAGAGTATTCGGTTCCACTTGATATATCGGATGCATAAACCCCAAATTAAATTGGTCCTAAAAACTGTTGGCGAGGAGTCTGTACTTAATGGAAGATATTACTTGGATCTGATGTCTGGGTATATATGTATCTGGCGTCTGATGTCTGGGTATATATGTATCTGGCGTCTGATGTCTGGATATACATGTATCTGGAGTCTCGGTCTGGTTAAAGTTATTTATTTTTGTAACTTTATTCTGAATAAAACCTTTAAAAGTGTAATTTCATAAGATAATTTAAGAGGGTGTTTAGGGGCGGAGTTCAGAGCATGGTAGGTGGGGCAACTGGTGGCGAGTAACTTTTAAGGTCTGGCTAGTAGCTTGGGACTTGAAATTTTGAGCCCTGATCTAGGGGATTGAAATTTATGGGCCTTGATTGCCTTTCCTGGGTCTCAGGATGATCCTATCTCGATAGATTACTCTTAAAACATGAAGCCCAGTGGATTTATATAGACTCAATTCTTTAGCCCCTGGGGGTCTTAATGAAGGGTTCACGTTCACCCCGTTCATTAGAGATGACTAATCTCGTCGCTAGTTCTACTCTTACAAATGTTTGGTGTTCTTGATTCACCATTTTTGGTTCACCACTAGAAGTGATAGTCATATTTAGTCCCTATATTGGCTTAATATGTTGTCTCAATTGCTTTATGGTCGGTTTATTCACTATATTTTATTTTCAGATAGTTTTCATTGCACGTTGAGAATTTTTACTATTCAGCTTTTTCATTTGTGTATGGTTTATTATTTTCCAATTATTCATTATTTTTGTTTCATCTTTGTGGTATACAGGGGTGTATTTTGGTTTTCATGGTCCTTTATTATTTTGTCCTTTAACCTATTTTTGTCTTCAATTTTGTATGGGGTGGTATTCACAAAGCGATACTGATTATGTCAGTGTAGTAATTCCCCCTATATGTATTCTTGTTACTGATATTTGATATGTGGATATAATACATTAGAAAAGAGCACAATAGGCGTTGCTTTTTAAACCCCTTTCCGGTGGATTTCTGCGTGTCCTGTATCTGAATCCAATTGGAACGCATACGGAAGGGAGGCTTGGTACGCACACCATCTGACTACTTGTCAATGGAACGCAATGCAGAAGTGTGGATATGACACACACGCCAGTCCACTATCCCCATACACGTTCACCTATTCCCTTATAATGTGGCGAACCTTATATTGGTTACTCCTGTCCCATTACCAACATGTGTCCACAATAAGGAAATTGGGCATTGCTATGTAGATTTGACCAGGTGTATCTTACTCTACCAGCTGCGCATACTTTACGGTAATTGGCTCTATGCTATTTATACACCCATCTGTTATACCTATTCACAGACAATTTTTCCCCTGAGGAAGACAGCTTGTACGCTGTCGATACGCGTTGGGCGTGTTTTTGTTACTATGTGCCTTTAAAGCACAGATTGTGCATTTTAGCTGTTTGGAATTATTTCCATGTAGAATTTTCTTGTTTTGTGGTACTCTGATGGATATCATCTGTTACTTTAGTATAGCCTAAATCAAAGTCTTTTGATAATAAATTGTATACTAAAGACTGAGCCTATTTTGAATTGGTGGCTCTTTATTACCTCTGCTCTACTAAGTACTTTTATATAGATCTTATGTATCAGATAACATTGTTACAATTCATTCAATTTCGTGTTTTTATATATGTGTGGTTTATGTAAGTTTATTAAAGTTTATTTACGGGGACCCAATCCCAATAGTGACCTTTATTATACTCTGTATGCTGGATGGTTATAAGTATTTGTGTATTTACCAAAAAAAAGGGGGGTTGCCCTTGGATCTGGGTGCTTGTCACCTTTGTGGTATCCCCTTGTGGGGTTTACCCGTTGTTGATATCGCATTTCTGGATTTGCACAAGCAGTAACAGGTGTGGAAACCAATTTAACCAGTCATTGTATTTTGAATAACATCCATACAAGGGTAACCACAGATTATTTTAAACAGATTTTAAATCCACAATTAAATCTGAATTGTCAATAGTAATATGCTACACCAAACATAAAAGCAACGCCTCAGGATAGTAATGTAATACTAGATATGTTGACCATAGCGTAGATTAAAAATACATAATGAACCACTGTTCATAGTCCTATATAAGGAAAAGCCCTATCGCATTCATGTTAATATTCTAAACGATATAGTCATCTACAATTATTATTTCCATATGAGGCACTAGTTCGCGTTGTTTGCAGGAGGTGTGTGGGGGGGTTTGCAGGAGATGTGTGTGCGGAGGGGTTGCAGGAGGTGTGTCTGGGGGGTTTGCAGGAGGTGTGCGTGGGAGGTTTTCAAGAGGTTTGTGGAGGGTTGCAGGAGTTGTGTGTGGGGGGTCGCAGGTAGGGATGAGCTGTTCGATTCAATCTGTTTTGGAGTTCGCATCGAACATCGGCTGTTCGCGAACTCCGAACATTTACGCGTGTTCGCCGCATGTTCGCCCACAATGCACCACAATGGACCACAATGCACTTTTCCGCTGGCCTGAAGCTTGTAATTGGCTACAGCCTTGCACCTGACGACAGGTGCTAGACTATGCCAATCACAGCTCAGAGTCCTGATTGGGAAAATTTTGCCCAATCATGGGCTCACAGAGCTAAGTCCCGACAGCACACTATATAAGACTTCACACAGACCCCAGCACATGATTTTTAAGAAGGAGATTGTTCCGTTAGTGTGTGTTCTAACTGCCAGCAGCTGTTGTGGGGGTCTCACTTCCACAAGATATCTGGGAATTGTTGTAATCTCTGTGTTCTCACTGCCAGCAGCTATTGGGGGGGTCTCACTTCTAGCAGATATCTGGGAATTGTAATCTGTGTCTTGTCACTGCCACCCATCAGGGGGTCTCACTGATTTATAGGAGGTTTCTGGGAATTATAATCTGTGTCTTCTCGCTGCCAGCTATCAGTGGGTCCCACATACTTCTATCAGATTTCTGCAAATTTTAATCTGTGTCTTGTCACTGCCACCCATCAGGGGGTCTCACAGATTTGTAGCAGATATCTGGGAATTATAACCTGTGTCTTGTCACTGTCACCCATCAGGGGGTCTCACAGATCTATAGGAGGTTTCTGGGAATTTTAATCTGTGTCTTGTCACTGGCTGCCAGCTATCAGCGTGTCTCACTGAGTTATAGCAGAGTTCTGGAAATCTTTTAATCTAGATAACACAGTTGAATCAGAGTTGTGCATATCTCCAATTTTTTATAACAGAGTTGAATCCGAATTCTGTATATCTTTAATCTATAGATCACTCACCATGTCAGAAAGACCAAAAAGGACAGGGAGACGCTCCCAGACACAGATAAGAGGGCAAGCAGCCTCTGTGTCGGGAGGCTGTGCCTCTGGTCGCGTGGACGTGGTGCATCCTTTGCAGAGGCACGCTTGTCCTTTCTAACTGGTGCTGGCCATCTTAAGAAGCAGCAACATACAGAGGATTTTCAGGATTGGCTAACCAGGCCATCCTCATCCTCCGAGTCCTCTGCCAGCCAGGCTTGTAGTGGTTTACAGTCCACCTGAGCTGCCAAAACATCTAATTCAGCCTCCATGTCCACAGCTACTCCTGCCATAGCCTCACTATCACAAACGGAGGAGTCAGCTGAATTGTTTGACTACAATGCCAGTGACCTGCTGCTTGAGGATGCGAAGCAACTACAGTGCTCTGATTCAAACTCTGAGGTTGAGGATGGGAGTATAATCAAACCTAGAGGAAGGGGGTGCCAGTGACACACAAATAACTGGCACTCATGTTGCCCCAGCAGCTGAAGCATACTGCCAAGTTGGCTCCAGTGATGAGGAGATAGGGGGTGATGACAATGATGATGAGGTCACTGACTCCACCTGGGTGCCTGATCGAACAGAGGAGTCAAGTGAGGAGGAGGAGGAGGAGGCACAACAAACACGAGGCACAATGTCCTCTATGACCAACCGTAGCCAGTCCAAGGCATCAGATGTCAGAACTGCTCAGGTGCAGAGCGCAGTTGTCTCACAGCACACATCCAGGATCTCTGCTGTCTGGGAGTTCTTTAAGAAATGTGCAGCAGACTGCACCGTTGCTATTTGTAATCTATGTCAGAAGAGGATCAAGCGTGGGAAAGACATCCCACACTTGGGTACCACGTGCTTGAGGTGAAATATGACCACCTGCCACGCATCCCGTTGGCACAACACTTTGCATAGGTCCTCCTCATCTGTCTCTACCCCCACTATCAGGGTTATTCAGAGAGCGGTGAAAAGCAGGAGATTGACTGGAGAATGGAAAATTCTAGGTCAAAATAGTCGATTTGTAAAGTGAGATAAATGGGAAAATTTTTCTGGTTTGGCTATTTTGACCTAGAATTTTCCATTCTCCAGCCATTCTCCTGCTTTTCACCGCTCTCTGAATAACCCTGATAATGTCCTGCCATGTCATTGCCTACAACCTCCACTGGCATGGATGATGCTACAGTAATGGGTGTACCAGGTCCTTCCTCAGAATGTGACAGCATCCAATCAGCTGAAGATTTACACAGTCAGATTATGCTGCCCCAGCTGCTGCAGCGTAAGAAAAAATATAGTCCCAACCATCCCAAAGCACAGCGTCTAAATGCCAGCTTAGCAAAATTACTCGCATTGCAGCTGCTGCCTTTCCAGCTGGTGGACTCTACTTCCTTCCATGAATTTGCTGAATATGCTGTACCACAGTGGCAGGTTCCAAAATGCCATTTCTTTTCACGGAAGGCAATTCCAGCACTATACCAGCACATGGAACACAATGTTATGGAGTCATTGGGAAAGGCAGTCAGCAGCAAGGTGCGCATGACTTTAGACACGTGGTCCAGCAAGCATGGACAGGTTCGTTACATTTCCTTCACGGCACACTGGGTAACTCTGATTGCAGCTGGGAGGGATCCAAGACAGGGCTCTGTGCTGGAGCTTGTTCATCCACCACGCCTCCAGAAAGCTGCTTGTATGAGGTCTGTCTGCTCCACCACCACCTCTTCCTCCTCCTCCTTCTCCTCTGTCTCTGGCGAAGTGGCAGTTAAACCGATACGTGGCAGGGGCTACACAATGGCTCAAGAAAAAAGATGCCATACTGTGCTTTAGCTGGTTTGTTTAGGAGACAGGAGCCACACTGGGCCAGAAATTCTGTCAGCTCTGCAGGGGCAGGTGTAGAGATGGTTAACACCATGCCAGCTTCAGCTGGGAATGGTTTTTCAGTGATAATGGCAGAAACCTTCTCTCTGCCCTACGCCAGGGTAAGCTGACGTATGTACCATGCCCAGCACACATTCTAAATCTGGTGGTACAGCGTTTTCTAACCAGGTACCCAGGGCTGGCAGAGCTTCTCAGCCAGGCCAGAAAAGTCTGCAGCCACTTCAGACGGTCATTCCCAGCAAGCGTTCGCCTGGCAGAAATTCAAAGAGAATTCCACCTTCCCACAAACCGTCTGATCTGTGACATGCCCACCAGGTGGAACTTGACATTAGCAACGCTTAAGCATCTGCACAAGCAGCAGAGGGCCATCAACGAGTACCTTTGTGAGTATGGCACAAGGACAGGTTCAGGTCAACTTTTTTTTTTTTCCCCGCAGTGGCTGATGATCAAGGATGCATGCACTGTACTGTCACCATTTGAGGAGGCAACGAGGATGGTGAGCAGGGACAGTGCATGCATCAGTGACACAAATCCTTTAGTGTTCCTGCTGGAGCGCACTCTGCGGGAATGATAGATCTGGCACTAGAGGCAGAGCAGCAGGAGGAAGAGGAGGCCTTCCCTGGCTCTCAAGGCCCCAGTTTTTACGCAGACAGCATTCCTGCGGGTCCTCAGATCAGACAGGATGAGGAGGAGAAATATTTAAGTAGTGGGGGCATTGAAGGTGGGGATTCCTCAAGCGAGAGTTTTGTGTGTCCAGAAACCCAAGGAATAATGCGTGGCTGGGAGGAGGAAGTGCACGAGGGGGTCATCCTCATTGACCAGAAAGACTTGAAAGCTAATGCCACCTCCAACCTACGCTGCATGGGCTCCCTTATCCTGCAAAGCCTGCTAAAGGATCCCAGGATTCGTGCTATCACAGAGAGGGATCATTACTGGTTGGCAAGCCTTCTTGATCCACGATACAAGGGGAAAGTTGCAGAGCTCATCCTGCCCACACAGAGGGAGCACAGGAAGAAACAGCTTGAGGATGCTCTAAATCGACACTTGTGTAACACCTTTACAGGCACTGGTAGGTTACCAAGTGATGACACAGGTGCTTCTGAGGCTGCGGATGATCAGAGGAAGAGCGGTGAAGGCTGAGGCCGCTTGACTGATGCCTTTTTAATTTTTTTTAGTCCACGACGCCCAGGGACGTCAAATGTAAGCACCCATTGCCAGCGCCTTCACCATATGGTGAAGGACTACCTAGGGTCAAGGGCAGACCTGGATACCTTTACAGCAGATGATCCACTGGCTTACTGGGTGTTGAGATTGGATCACTGGCCAGAACTTAGTCAATATGCTTTGCAGCTACTAGGTTGCCCTTCATCCAGTGTGCTTTCTGAAAGGACGTTCAGTGCCACTGGAGGTTTTGTCACAGACAAAAGTGTGTGTCTGTCCACCGACTCTGTAGACCGGCTGACTTTTATAAAAATGAATCAGTCCTGGATCAGCAGCTATCAATCCTGTCCCCCATGGCACTACCAGGACCCCCATACACCTTTTATGGCAAATATCTTGCATATGTGCCCTCTTGGAGGGCACTCTAAAATTCAAACTTTCGAGTCCCATTGATTTGCATTGAGTTCGGTTCATGTTAGAGTTGGAACTCGAACTTTTGAAATTGTTCAAGTTCGAATGCGAACCGAACATGGGGGTGTTCAGCTCATCACTAGTTGCAGAAGGTGTGTGTGGCGAATTGCAGGAGGTGTATTTGTGTTAGATGTGGTTTGCAGGAGGTGTGTGTGTGGGAGGTATGCAGGAGGTGTGTGTGTGGGTTTGCAGGAGGTGTGTGTGGGGAAGGTTTGCAGGAGGTGTGTGTGGGGAAGGTTTGCAGGAGGTGTGTGTGGGGAGTTTACAGGAGTTGTGTGAGTGGGGGGGTTCCAGGTGGTGGGTGTGGGGGAGGTTTGCAGGAGATGTGGGTGTGGGGGAAGTTTTAGGAGGTGTGTGTGTGGGGGGTTTGCAGGAGGTGCGTTTGGGGGGTTTGCAGGAGGTATGTGTGAAGGGCCTTGCGGATGTGTGTGGGGAGTTTGCAGGAGTTGTGTGTGAGGAGAGGTTTGCATGAGGTGTGTTTGGGGGAGTTTGCAGGATGTGTGTGGGGGGTTTGCAGGAGGTGGGTGTGGAGGAGGTTTGCAGGAGATGTGGGTGTGGGGTAAGTTTTAGGAGATGTGTGTGGGGTTGCAGGAGGTGCATGTGTGGGGGTTTGCAGGAGGTGTGTGTGAAGGGGATTTGCGGATGTGTGTGGGGGAGGTTTGCAGGAGGTGTCTGGGGGAGATTTGCAGGAGGTTGTGTGGGGAGGTTTGCAAGAGGTGTGTTTTGGGGAGGTTTGCAGGAGGTGTGTGTGGGGTAGGTTTGCAGGAAGTGTGAGGGAGGTTTGCAGGAGGTGTGTGAGGGAGGTTTGCAGGAGGTGTGTGTAGGGGATTGCAGGAGGTGTGTTGTGGGGAGGTTTGCAGGAGGTGTGTGGGGAGGTTTGCCAAGAGGTATAGGGGAGGTTTGCAGGAGGTGAGTGTGAAGGGAGGTTTTCAGGATGTGTGTGTGGGGGTTGCAGGATGTGTTTGGGGGTTTGCAGGAGGTGTGTGTGGGGTAGGTTTGCAGGAGGTGTGAGGGAGGTTTGCAGGAGGTGTGTGTGGGGTAGGTTTGCAGGAGGTGTGAGGGAGGTTTGCAGGAGGTGTGTGAGGGAGGTTTGCAGGAGGTGTGTGTAGGAGGATTGCAGGAGGTGTGTGTGGGGAGGTTTGCAGGAGGTGTCTGGGGGAGATTTGCAGGAGGTTGTGTGGGGAGGTTTGCAAGAGGTGTGTGTGGGGAGGTTTGCAGGAGGTGTGTGTGGGGTAGGTTTGCAGGAAGTGTGAGGGAGGTTTGCAGGAGGTGTGTGAGGGAGGTTTGCAGGAGGTGTGTGTAGGGGAGGATTGCAGGAGGTGTGTGGGGGAGGTTTGCAGGAGGTATGTGTGTGGGAAGGTTTGCAGGAGGTGGGTGTGGAGGAGGTTTGCAGGAGGTGTGTGTGGGGTTTGCAGGATGTGTTTGGGGGTTTGCAGGAGGTGTATGTGTGGGGGAGGTTTGCAGGAGGTGTGTGGGGGAGGTTTGCAGGAGGTGTGTGTGTGGGGGAGGTTTGCAGGAGGTGTGTGTGTGTGGGAGGTTTGCAGGAGGTGGGTGTGGGGGAGGTTTGCAAGAGATGCGGGTGTGGGGGAAGTTTTAGGAGGTGTGTGTAGGGTGGGTTTGCAGGAGGTGTGTGTGGGGTGTTTGCAGGAGTGCATGTGTGGCAGGTTTGCAGGAGGTGTGTGTGAAGGGGATTTGCGGATGTGTGTGGGGAGATTTGCAGGAGGTGTCTGGGGAGGTTTGCAGGAGGTATGTGTGTGGGAAGGTTTGCAAGAGGTGTGTTTTGGGGAGGTTTGCAGGAGATGTGTGTGGGGAGTTTTGCAGGAGGTGTGGGGGAGGTTTGCAGGAGGTGTGTGAGGGAGGTTTGAAGGAGGTGTGTGTGGGGAGGTTTGCAGGAGGTGTGTGTGGGGAGGTTTGCAAGAGGTGTAAGGGAGGTTTGCAGGAGGTGTGTGTGAGGGAGGTTTGCAGGAGGTGTGTGTGTGGGGGGTTTGCAAGATGTGTGTGGGGGGTTTGCAGGATGTGTGTGGGGGAGGTTTGCAGGAGGTGTGTGTGTGGGAAGGTTTGCAGGAGGTGGGTGTGGGGTAGGTTTGCAAGAGGTGGGTGTGGGTGAGGTTTGCAGGAGATGTGGGTGTGGGGGAAGTTTTAGGAGGTGTGTGGGGGGTTTGCAGGAGGTGCGTGTGGGGTGTTTGCAGGAGCTGTGGGGGGTTGCAGGAGGTGCATGTTTGGGGGATTTGCAGGAGGTGTGTGTGTGAAGAGGATTTGCGGATGTGTGTGGGGAGAGGTTTGCACAAGGTGTCTGGGGAGGTTTGCAGGAGGTGTTTGTGTGGGGAGGTTTTGCGGATGTGTGGGGGAGGTTTGCACAAGGTGTCTGGGGAGGTTTGCAGGAGGTGTGTGAGGGAGGTTTGCAGGAGGTGTGTGTAGGAGGATTGCAGGAGGTGTGTGTGGGGAGGGTTGCAGGAGGTGTGTGTGGGGAGGTTTGCAAGAGGTGTAGGGGAGGTTTGCAGGAGGTATGTGTGGGGGTTTGCATGAGATGTGTGTGTGGGGGGTGTTCAGAAGGTGTGTGGGAGGTTGCAGGAGGTGTGTGTGTTGGGAGGTTTGCAGGAGGTGGGTGTTTGCAGGAGTTTGTGGGCGAGGTTTGCAGGATGTGTGTGTGGGGGAGACTTGCAGGAGGTGGGTGTGGGGGAGGTTTGCAGGAGGTGAGTGTGGGGCAGGTTTGCAGGAGGTGCGTGTGGGGTGTTTGCAGGAGGTGTGTGTGTGGGGTGGTTTGCAAGAGGAGTGCAGGCGGTGTGTGGGGGTTTGCAGGAGGTGTGGGGGAGGTTTGCAGGAGGTGTGTGTGAAGGGGGTTTGCGGATGTGTGTGGCGGGAGGTTTGCAGGAGGTGTCTGGGGAGGTTTGCAGGAGATGTGTGTGTGGGGAGGTTTGCAGGAGGTGTGTGTGTGGGGTGGTTTGCAAGAGGAGTGTTTTGGGGAGGTTTGCAAGAGGTGTGTGTGGGGGAGATTTGCAGGAGGTGTGTGTGGGGGTTTTGCAGGAGGTGTGTGTATGAGGATTGCAGGAGGTGTATGTGGGGAGGTTTGCAAGAGGTGTATCGGAGGTTTGCAGGAGGTGTGTGTTGGGAGGTTTGCAGGAGGTATGTGTGGCGGTTTGCATGAGATGTGTGTGTGGGGGTGTGCAGAAGGTGGGGGGTTGCAGGAGGTATGTGTGTGGGGAGGTTTGCAGGAGGTGGGTGTTTGCAGGAGTGCATGTGTGGCAGGTTTGCAGGAGGTGTGTGTGAAGGGGATTTGCGGATGTGTGTGGGGAGATTTGCAGGAGGTGTCTGGGGAGGTTTGCAGGAGGTATGTGTGTGGGAAGGTTTGCAAGAGGTGTGTTTTGGGGAGGTTTGCAGGAGATGTGTGTGGGGGAGTTTTGCAGGAGGTGTGGGGGAGGTTTGCAGGAGGTGTGTGAGGGAGGTTTGAAGGAGGTGTGTGTGGGGAGGTTTGCAGGAGGTGTGTGTGGGGAGGTTTGCAAGAGGTGTAAGGGAGGTTTGCAGGAGGTGTGTGTGAGGGAGGTTTGCAGGAGGTGTGTGTGTGGGGGGTTTGCAAGATGTGTGTGGGGGGTTTGCAGGATGTGTGTGGGGGAGGTTTGCAGGAGGTGTGTGTGTGGAAGGTTTGCAGGAGGTGGGTGTGGGGTAGGTTTGCAAGAGGTGGGTGTGGGTGAGGTTTGCAGGAGATGTGGGTGTGGGGGAAGTTTTAGGAGGTGTGTGGGGGGTTTGCAGGAGGTGCGTGTGGGGTGTTTGCAGGAGCTGTGGGGGGTTGCAGGAGGTGCATGTTTGGGGGATTTGCAGGAGGTGTGTGTGTGAAGAGGATTTGCGGATGTGTGTGGGGAGAGGTTTGCACAAGGTGTCTGGGGAGGTTTGCAGGAGGTGTTTGTGTGGGGGAGGTTTTGCGGATGTGTGGGGGAGGTTTGCACAAGGTGTCTGGGGAGGTTTGCAGGAGGTGTGTGAGGAGGTTTTGCAGGAGGTGTGTGTAGGAGGATTGCAGGAGGTGTGTGTGGGGAGGGTTGCAGGAGGTGTGTGTGGGGAGGTTTGCAAGAGGTGTAGGGGAGGTTTGCAGGAGGTATGTGTGGGGGTTTGCATGAGATGTGTGTGTGGGGGGTGTTCAGAAGGTGTGTGGGAGGTTGCAGGAGGTGTGTGTGTTGGGAGGTTTGCAGGAGGTGGGTGTTTGCAGGAGTTTGTGGCGAGGTTTGCAGGATGTGTGTGTGGGGGAGACTTGCAGGAGGTGGTGTGGGGGAGGTTTGCAGGAGGTGAGTGTGGGGCAGGTTTGCAGGAGGTGCGTGTGGGGTGTTTGCAGTAGGTGTGGGGGTTGCAGGAGGTGCATGTGTTGGGGGTTTGCAGGAGGTGTGTGTGTGAAGGGGGTTTGCGGATGTGTGTGGCGGGAGGTTTGCAGGAGGTGTCTGGGGAGGTTTGCAGGAGATGTGTGTGTGGGGAGGTTTGCAGGAGGTGTGTGTGTGGGGTGGTTTGCAAGAGGAGTGTTTTGGGGAGGTTTGCAAGAGGTGTGTGTGGGGAGATTTGCAGGAGGTGTGTGTGGGGGTTTTGCAGGAGGTGTGTGTATGAGGATTGCAGGAGGTGTATGTGGGGAGGTTTGCAAGAGGTGTATCGGAGGTTTGCAGGAGGTGTGTGTGGGGAGGTTGCAGGAGGTATGTGTGGCGGTTTGCATGAGATGTGTGTGTGGGGGTGTGCAGAAGGTGGGGGGGTTGCAGGAGGTATGTGTGTGGGGAGGTTTGAAGGAGGTGGGTGTTTGCAGGAGTTTGTGGGTGAGGTTTACAGGATGTGTGTGTGTGGAAGAGATTTGCAAGAGGAGTGCAGGCGGTGTGTGGGGGTTTGCAAGAGGTTGTGGTGTTAGGTTTGCATGAGGCTTGTGTGGGGGAGGTTTGCAGGAGGCGTGTGTGTGGGGGTGGTTTGCCAGAGGTGTGGGGGGAGATTTGCAGTAGGTGTGTGTGGGGGAGTTTTGCGTTAGGTGTGTGTGGGGGAGGTTTGCAGGAGTTGTGTGTGGGGAGAGGTTTGCAGGAGGTGTGTGGGGGAGGTTTGCAGGATGTGTGTGTGGGAGGTTTGCAGGAGGTGTTTGGGGAGGTTTGCAGGAGGTGAGTGTGGGGGAGGTTTGCAGGAGATGTGGGGGAAGTTTGCAGGAGGTGTGTGGGGGTTTGCAGGAGGTGCTTGTGGGGTGTTTGCAGGAGGTGCATGTGTGGGGGTTTGCAGGAGGTGTGTGTGAAGGGGGTTTGCTGATGTGTGTGGGGGGAGGTTTGCAGGAGGTGTCTGGGGAGGTTTGCAGGAGGTGTATTTTGGGGAGGTTTGCAGGAGGTTGTGTGGGGGAGGTTTGCAGGAGGTGTGTGGGGGAAGGTTTGCAGGAGGTGTGTGTGTGGGGAGGTTTGCAGGAGGTGGGTGTGGGGGAGGTTTGCAGGAGGTTGGTGTGGTTTGCAGGAGATGTGGGTGTGGGTGAAGTTTTAGGATGTGTGTGTGGCAGAGTTTGCAGGAGGTGCGTGTGGGTGTTTGCAGGAGCTGTGGGGGGTTGCAGGAGGTGCATGTGTGGGGAATTTGCAGGAGGTGTGTGTGAAGGGGATTTGTTCATGTGTGTGGGGGAGGTTTGCAAGAGGTGTCTGGGGGAGGTTTGCAGGAGGTGTGTGTGTGGGGAGGTTTGCAAGAGGTATGTTTTGGGGAGGTTTGGAGGAGGTGTGTGAGGGAGGTTTTCAGGAGGTGTGTGTAGGAGGATTGCAGGAGGTTTGTGTGGGGAGGTTTGCAGGAGGTGTGTGTAGGGGGCTTGCATGAGATGTGTGTGTGGGGGGTGTGCAGAATGTGTGTGTGAGGTTGCAGTAGGTGTGTGTGTCGGGAGGTTTGCAGGAGGTGGGTGTTTGCAGGAGTTTGTGGGCGAGGTTTGCAGGATGTGTGTGTGGGGGAGGTTTGCAGGAGGTGAGTGTGGGGCAGGTTTGCAGAAGGTGCGTGTGGGGTGTTTGCAGGAGGTGTGGGGGTTGCAGGAGGTGCATGTGTTGGGGGTTTGCAGGAGGTGTGTGTGTGAAGGGGGTTTGCGGATGTGTGTGGGGGGAGGTTTGCAGGAGGTGTCTGGTTAAGGTTTGCAGGAGGTGTGTGTCTGGGGGAGGTTTGCAGGAGGTGTGCGTGTGTGTGTGGTGGTTTTCAAGAGGTGTGTTTTGGGGAGGTTTGCAAGAGGTGTGTGTGGGGGAGATTTGCCGGAGGTATGTGTAGGAGGATTGCAGGAGGTGTGTGTGGGGAGGATTGCAAGAGTTGTATCGGAGGTTTGCAGGAGGTGTGTGTTGGGGAGGTTTGCAGGAGGTATGTGTGGGGGTTTTCATGAGATGTGTGTGTGGTGGTTTGCAAGAGGTGTGTTTTGGGGAGGTTTGCAAGAGGTGTGTGTGGGGGAGATTTGCCCGAGGTATGTGTAGGAGGATTGCAGGAGGTGTGTGTGGGGAGGTTTGCAAGAGTTGTATCGGAGGTTTGCAGAAGTTGTGTGTGTGGGGAGGTTTGCAGGAGGTGTGTGTGTGGGGAGGATTGCAGGAGATGTGGGTGTGGGGGAGGTTTGCAGGAGGTGTGTGGGGGGTTTGCAGGAGGTGCATGTGTGGGGTGTTTGAAGGAGGTGTGGGGTTTGCAGGAGGTGTGTGAGGGAGGTTTTCAGGAGGTGGGTGTGGGGGAGGTTTGCAGGAGGTTTGGTGGAGGAAGGTTTGCAGGAGTTGTGTGTGAGGGGATGTTTGCAGGAGGTGTGTGTTTGGGGAGAATTGCAGGAGGTGGGTGTGGTTTGCAGGAGATGTGTGGGGGGTTTGCAGGAGGTGTGCGGGGTTGCAGAAGATGCATATGTGGGTGGTTTGCAGGAGGTGTGTGGGGGTTTGCAGATGTGTGGGGGAGGTTTGCAGGAGGTGTCTGGGGGAGGTTTGCGTGGGGGAGATTTGCAGGAGGTGTGTGTGGGGGTTTGCAGGAGGTGTGTGTGGGGGGTTTGCAGGAGGTGTGTTGGGGGGAGGTTTGCAGGAGGTGGGTGTGGGTGGGTTGCAGGAGGTGCATGTGTGGGGGTTTGCAGGTGGTTCGTGGGGGTTGTGGATGTGTGTGGGGAGGTTTGCAGGAGGTGTGGGAGAGGTTTGCAGGAGGTGTGTGGGGGTTTGCAGGAGGTGTGTGTGGGGTTGCAGGATTTGCCTGTGTGGGGTGTTTGCAGGAGGTGTGGGGGCTTGCAGAGGTGGGTGTGGGGGAGGTTTGCAGGAGGTGGGTGTGGGGCAGGTTTGCAGGAGATGTGGGTGTGGGGGAAGTTGCAGGAGGTGTGTGTGTGGGGGGGTTGCAGGAGGTGTGTGTGGGGTATTTCAGGAGGTGTGGGTGGGTTGCAGGAGGTGCATGTGTGGGGGGATTGCAGGAGGTGTGTGTGTGGGGGGGTTGGTGGATGTGTGTGGAAGGTTTGCAAGGGAGGTTTGCAGGAGGTGTCTGGGGGAGGTTTGCAGGAGGTGTGTGGAGGGAGGTTTGCAAGAGGTGTGGTGGAGGAAGGTTTGCAGAGTTGTGTGTGTGGGGAGGTTTGCAGGAGGTGTGCGTGTGGGGAGGATTGCAGGAGATGTGGGTGGTGGGAGGTTTGCAGGAGATGTGGTGTGGGGGGAGGTTTGCAGGAGGTGTGTGGGGGGTTTGCAGGAGGTGCATGTGTGGGGTGTTTAAAGGAGGTGTGGGGTTTGCAGGAGGTGTGTGAGGGAGGTTTTCAGGAGGTGGGTGTGGGGGAGGTTGCAGGAGGTATGGTGGAGGAAGGTTTGCAGGAGTGTGTGTGAGGGGATGTTTGCAGGAGGTGTGTGTGTGGGGAGAATTGCAGGAGGTGGGTGTGGGGGTGGTTTGCAGGAGATGTGTGGGGGGTTTGCAGGAGGTGTGCGGGGTTTCAGAAGGTGCATATGTGGTGTGTTTGCAGGAGGTGTGTGGGGGGTTTGCAGATGTGTGGGGAGGTTTGCAGGAGGTGTCTGGGGGAGGTTTGCGTGTGGGAGGTTTGCAGGAGGTGTGTGGGGGGTTTGCAGGAGGTGTGTGTGGGGGGTTTGCAGGAGGTGTGTGTGTGGGGGAGGTTTGCAGGAGGTGGGTGTGGGGGGGTTGGCAGGGAGGTGCATGTGGGATGTTCCAGTAGGTGTGGGTGGGTTGCAGGAGGTGCATGTGTGGGGAGGTTTGCAGGTGGATCGTGGGGGGTTGCGGATGTGTGTGGGGGTAGATTTGCAGGGGGAGGTTTGCAGGAGTGTGTGTGGGGGAGGTTTGCAGGAGGTGTGTGTGGGAGGAGGTTTGCTGGAGGTGTGTGTGGGAAGGTTTGCAGGAGGTATGTGTGGGGAGGTTTGCAGGAGGTGTGTGTGTGGGGTTCGCAGGAGGAGTGGTGGGGGAAGGTTAGCAGGAGGTGTGTGTGGGGAGGTTTGCAGGAGGTGTGTGTGGGGAGGTTTGCAGGAGGTGTGTGTGGGGAAGGTTTGCAGGAGGTGTGTGTGGGGAGGTTTGCAGGAGGTGTGTGTGGGGGGAGGTTTGCAGAAGGTGTGTGTGGGGAAGGTTTGCAGGTGTGTGTGGGGTTCGCAGGAGGTGTGGTGGGGGAAGGTTAGCAGGAGGTGTGTGTTTGGGAGGTTTGCAGGAGGTGTGTGTGGGGGGTTTGCAGGAGGTGTGGTGGGGGAAGGTTTGCAGGAGGTGTGTGTGGGGAGGTTTGCAGGAGGTGTGTGTGGGGGGAGGTTTGCAGGAGGTGTGTGTGGGGAAGGTTTGCAGGAGGTGTGTGTGGGGAGGTTTGCAGGAGGTGTGTGTGGGGGGAGGTTTGCAGAAGGTGTGTGTGGGGAGGTTTGCAGGTGTGTGTGGGGTTCGCAGGAGGTGTGGTGGGGGAAGGTTAGCAGGAGGTGTGTGTGTTTGGGAGGTTTGCAGAGGTGTGTGTGGGGGGTTTGCAGGAGGTGTGGTGGGGAAGGTTTGCAGGAGGTGTGGGGGGTTTGCAGGAGGTGTGGTAGGGGAAGTTATGCAGGAGGTGTGTGGGGAAGGATTGCATGAGGTGTGTGTGGGGAGGTTTGCAGGTGATGTGTGTGGGGAGGTTGCAGGAGTTGTGTGTGAGGGGAGGTTTGTAGGAGATATGTGTGTGTGTGGGGGAGGTTTGCAGGAGGTGCAAGTGGGGTGTTTGCAGGAGGTGTGGGGGTTGCAGGAGGTGCAGGTGTGGGGGTTCCAGGATTTGCGTGTGTGGGGTGTTTGCAGGAGGTGTGGGGGTGTGCAGGTGTTGTGTGGGGGAGGTTTGCAGGAGGTGGGTGTGGGGGCGGTTTGCAGGAGATGTTCGGTGTGTTTGCGGCGAGTTTTCCCTGCAGTATGGGGACACTGCGGTTATACTTGAATACACCACAGGGTCGGCAATCTAGAATCGCACCGTAGTGCGGGGAACGAACGCACCGAATGTGCGGCTACATTTCGAATCTCTCTGAATAACCCTGTATGTGTCTCTCTCAGAGCTCCACAGAAATAAAACTCACAGCAATGTGCGGTGTGTATGAGAGTATCACAGAGTTACACAGCATTAAAATGCAGAGTAATGTGTAGTGTACAGTATGATTGTTTCACAGAGCTTCGCAGCAATAAAACTCACAGTAATGTGCAGTGCGTATAAGTGTAAATCACAGAGGTTAACAGCAACAAAACTCACAGTATAATGTGATGTGTACGAGTGCATCACAGAGCTCTACAGTAAAACTCACAAATAAGTATAAAATAAATTCTTAAAAAAGAAGAAATATATATTTATGTTCTTTGAATTGCTGTGATGTGCAAGTGGCTTCTCCAATAATATATACATCTATAACTGTAAAATCGTTTGTCCGTTGCCGCACATCCAGTTTCTGTTGGTTGCGCGCGAATCCAACAGAAACCTGATGCGCCGCTTCGGACAAACGCTGGATGCGCGCGCAGCCTCTACCCGTCGGCTGTGTGCGCATCCACGAGAGCCAGATGCAGAGCCAGAACAGCATCGCTGTCACTGGCTCCCGCGGCAAATCCTCCCTTCCTACGTGAGTTGTAGGAGGGGAGGAGGATGACGCTGGGACAGCTGCTTTCCTCCCTCTCCCAGTGTGTCTGGGGGGGGGGGGAAGAGTGCTGGGACGCTTCGGCTGGCTTGAGAAAAAGCCCCTCCCTGCCTCCCCAGTGTGACTGACAGGGAGGTGGGGTACTCGGACGGGCCATAACAATAATAATAAAAAAAGAAACCTTAGAAGCGCCTGAAACGCCTCTCCCACTTTCGGTCGCTCCCACTTTCGGTCGCTCCCACTCTCGTCGCTCCCACTCTCGGTCGCTCCCACTCTCGGTCGCGTGGCACACAACCCTCCCGCCTGTGCCAGTGAGCTTGCAAACTAAGGGGATCTGTGCCAGTGAGCTTACAGTCTAAGGGGATCTGTGCCAGTGAGTTTACAATCTAAGGGGATCTGTGCCAGTGAGCTTGCAATCTAAGGGGATCTCTAACAGTGAGCTTGCAATCCAAGGGGAATCTGTGCCAGTGAGTTTACAATCGAAGGGGATCTGTGCCAGTGAGCTTGCACTCTAAGGGGATCTGTGCCAGTGAGCTTGCAAACTAAGGGGACCTGTGCCAGTGAGTTTACAATCTAAGGGGATCTGTGCCAGTGAGTTTACAATCTAAGGGGACCTGTGCCAGTGAGCTTGCAATCTAAGGGGACCTGTGCCAGTGAGCTTACAATCTAAGGGGATCTGTGCCAGTGAGTTTACAATCTAAGGGGATCTGTGCCAGTGAGCTTGCAATCTAAGGGGATCTCTGCCAGTGAGCTTGCAATCCAAGGGGAATCTGTGCCAGTGAGCTTACAATCTAAGGGGATCTGTGCCAGTGAGCTTGCACTCTAAGGGGACCTGTGCCAGTGAGTTTACAATCTAAGGGGATCTGTGCCAGTGAGCTTACAATCTAAGGGGATCTGTGCCAGTGATTTTACAATCTAAGGGGATCTGTGCCAGGGAGATTGCAATCTAAGGGGATCTGTGCCAGTGAGTTTACAATCTAAGGGGATCTGTGCCAGTAAGTGAGTTTACAATCTAAGGGGATCTGTGCCAGTGAGCTTGCAATCTAAGGGGATCTGTGCCAGTGAGCTTGCAAACTAAGTGGGATCTGTGCCAGTGATCTTACAATCTAAGGGGATCTGTGCCAGTGATCTTGGAATCGAAGAGGATCTGTGCCAGTAAGTGAGCTTACAATCTAAGGGGATCTGTGCCAGTGAGCTTGCAATCTAAGGGGATCTGTGCCAGTAAGCTTACAATCTAAGGGGATCTGTGCCAGTGAGCTTGCAATCTAAGGGAATCTGTGCCAGTGAGCTAACAATCTAAGGGGGATCTGTGCCAGTGAGTTTACAATCTAAGGGGATCTGTGCCAGTGAGCTTGCAATCTAAGGGGATCTATGCCAGTGAGCTTGCAATCCAAGGGGGATCTGTGCCAGTGAGTTTACAATCTAAGGGGATCTGTGCCAGTGAGCTTGCAAACTAAGGGGACCTGTGCCAGTGAGTTTACAATCCAAGGGGATGTGTGCCAGTGAGCTTGCATTCTAAGGCTAGGGTCAGACTGAGGCAGTGCGAACGCGCGTTCTGGCGCACTTAATCACGGCCGTGCTAGCAGCAGATGCCGGGCAATGACGGCCAATATACGAAGTACGGTCGCACAAAAGTCCGGCTGCGCAACGCAAGTGGAAAATGAACGCATTGTTTTCGAGAACGTTAAACCACTAGTACTGACGTACAGAGTGCGCTGCGTCCGCTAGCGGTGTGTGTGTGTGAATTGGAGACGTCAGACGCTGCTAATGTCCGGCCAACATAACGTCCAGATGCAAGAAGTGTTTTATTGATGATCCGTACAAAATCACGGATGAAACTGCGCATAGTATGACCGCTATTGCGTATTCCGTGAAAAAATACGTCCATTCTTCGAACGCACATTTTCACGGACAACGTGAAAAATGCGTTAGTCTGACCCTAGCCTAAGAGGATCTGTGCCAGTGAGCTTGCAATCGAAGGGGATCTGTGCCAGTGAGCTTACAATCTAAGGGGATCTGTGCCAGGGAGATTGCAATCTAAGGGGATCTGTGCCAGTGAGTTTACAATCTATGGGGATTTGTGCCAGTGAGCTTACAATCTAAATGGATCTGTGCCAGTGAGCTTGCGATCTGAGAGGATCTGTGCCAGTGAGCTTACAATCTAAGGGGGATCTGTGCCAGTTTGCTTACAATCTAAGGGGATCTGTGCCAGTGAGCTTACATTCTAAGGGGGATGTGTGCCAGTGAGCTTGCAAACTAAGGGGGATCTGTGCCAGTGAGCTTACAATCTAAGGGGGATCTGTGCCAGTGAGTTTACAATCTAAGGGGATCTGTGCCAGTGAGCTGGCAAACTAAGGGGAATCTGTGCCAGTGAGCTTACAATCTAAGGGGATCTGTGCCAGTGAGCTTACAATCTAAGGGGGATCTGTGACAGTGAGCTTGCAAACTAAGGGGGATCTGTGCCAGTGATCTTACAATCTAAGGGGGATCTGTGCCAGTGAGTTTACAATCTAAGGGGATCTGTGCCAGTGAGCTGGCAAACTAAGGGGCATCTGTGCCAGTGAGCGTACAATCTAAGGGGGATCTGTGCCAGTGAGTTTACAATCAAAGAGGGAAGAGAGGAGCCGCTTCCGTGAGTTTACAATCTAAGAGGGGGAAGAGGAGTCTGCTCTAATATATAAATGCGTTTGTAATGCGCTGTCAGCTACGCGCGCACCCATCATAGCTGCTCACTCGGCCCTCCCATTGCGGACAGGACGGTGACGGACGAGTTACAAACACATTTATATATAGAGATACTCTTGGATAGGACATTGAAAAACAAATATGTGAACACGTATTCTGAGCTGGCGTTAAGAAAGAAACACCTTAGAAGCGCCTGAAACGCCTCTCCCACTCTCGGTCGCGTGGCACACAACCCTCCCGCCTGTTCCAGTGAGCTTGCAAACTAAGGGGACCTGTGCCAGTGAGCTTACAATCTAAGGGGATCGGTGCCAGTGAGCTTGCAATCTAAGGGGACCTGTGCCAGTGAGCTTACAATCTAAAGGGATCTGTGCCAGTGAGCTTGCAATCTAAGGGGATCTGTGCCAGTGAGTTTACAATCTAAGGGGATCTGTGCCAGTGAGCTTGCAATCTAAGGGGATCTGTGCCAGTGAGCTTACAATCTAAGGGGATCGGTGCCAGTGAGCTTGCAATCTAAGGGGACCTGTGCCAGTGAGCTTACAATCTAAGGGGATCTGTGCCAGTGAGTTTACAATCTAAGGGGATATGTGCCAGTGAGCTTGCAAACTAAGGGGGATCTGTGCCAGTGATCTTGCAAACTAAGGGGGGTCTGTGCCATTGAGCTTACAATCTAAGGTGGATCTGTGCCAGTGAGCTTGCAAACTAAGGGGATCTGTGCCAGTGAGTTTACAATCTAAGGGGATCTATGTCAGTGAGCTTGCAATCTAAAGGGGATCTGTGCCAGTGAGCTTACAATCTAAGGGGGATCTGTGCCACTGAGTTTACAATCTAAGGGGGATCTGTACCAGTGAGCTTGCAAACTAAGGGGGATCTGTGCCAGTGAGTTTACAATCTAAGGGGGATCTTTGTCAGTGAGCTTGCAAACTAAGGGGGATCTGTGCCAGTGAGCTTACAATCTAAGGGGGATCTGTGCCAGTTTGCTTACAATCTAAGGGGATCTGTGCCAGTGAGCTTACATTCTAAGGGGGACGTGTGCCAGTGAGCTTGCAAACTAAGGGGGATCTGTGCCAGTGAGCTTACAATCTAAGGGGGATCTGTGCCAGTGAGTTTACAATCTAAGGGGATCTGTGCCATTGAGCTGGCAAACTAAGGGGGATCTGTGCCAGTGAGTTTACAATCTAAGGGATCTGTGCCAGTGAGTTTACAATCTAAGGGGGATCTGTGCCAGTGAGTTTACAATCTAAGGGGGATCTGTGCCAGTGAGTTTACAATCTAAGGAGATCTGTGCCAGTGAGTTTACAATCTAAGGGGGATCTGTGCCAGTGAGTTTACAATCTAAGGGGATCTGTGCCAGTGAGCTTACAATCAAAGGGGATCTGTGCCAGTGAGCTTGCAAACTAAGGGGGATCTGTGCCAGTGAGTTTACAATCCTAGGGGATCTGTGCCAGTGAGCTGTTAAACTAAGGGGATCTGTGCCAGTGAGCTTACAATCTAAGGGGGATCTGTGCCAGTGAGTTTACAATCTAAGGGGGATCTGTGCCAGTGAGTTTACAATCTAAGAGGGATCTGTGCCAGTGAGCTTGCAATCTAAGGGGATCTGTGCCATTGAGCTTGCAATCTAAGGGGATCTGTGCCAGTGAGCTTGCAATCTAAGGGGGATCTGTGCCAGTGAGCTTGCAATCTAAGGGGATTTGTGCCAGTGAGCTTACAATCTAAGGGGATCTGTGCCAGTGAGCTTGCAATCTAAGGGGGATCTGTGCCAGTGAGTTTACAATCCTAGGGGATCTGTGCCAGTGAGCGGTTAAACTAAGGGGATCTGTGCCAGTGAGTTGACAATCTAAGGGGGATCTGTGCCAGTGAGTTTACAATCTAAGAGGCATCTGTGCCAGTGAGCTTGCAATCTAAGGGGATCTGTGCCATTGAGCTTGCAATCTAAGGGGATCTGTGCCTGTGAGCTTACAATCTAAGGGGATCTGTGCCAGTGAGCTTGCAATCTAAGGGGATTTGTGCCAGTGAGCTTACAATCTAAGGGGATCTGTGAAAAGTGAGCTTGCAATCTAAGGGGGATCTGTGCCAGTGAGCTTACAATCTAAGGGGGATCTGCGCAAGTGAGCTTGCAAACTAAGGGGGATCTGTGCCAATGAGCTTACAATCTAAGGGGGATCTGTGCCAGTGAGCTTGCAAACTAAGGGGGATCTGTGCCAGTGAGCTTGCAATCTAAGGGGATCTGTGCCAGTGATCTTACAATCTAAAGGGATCTGTGCCAGTGAGCTTGCAATCTAAGGGGATCTGTGCCAGTGAGTTTACAATCTAAGGGGATCTGTGCCTGTGAGCTTACAATCTAAGGGGGATCTGTGCCAGTGAGCTTGCAATCTAAGGGGATTTGTGCCAGTGAGCTTACAATCTAAGGGGATCTGTGAAAAGTGAGCTTGCAATCTAAGGGGGATCTGTGCCAGTGAGCTTACAATCTAAGGGGGATCTGCGCAAGTGAGCTTGCAAACTAAGGGGGATCTGTGCCAATGAGCTTACAATCTAAGGGGGATCTGTGCCAGTGAGCTTGCAAACTAAGGGGGATCTGTGCCAGTGAGCTTGCAATCTAAGGGGATCTGTGCCAGTGATTTTACAATCTAAAGGGATCTGTGCCAGTGAGCTTGCAATCTAAGGGGATCTGTGCCAGTGAGTTTACAATCTAAGGGGATCTGTGCGAGTTTACAATCTAAGGGGATCTGTACCAGTGAGCTGGCAAACTAAGGGGGATCTGTGCCAGTGAGTTTACAATCTAAGGGGGATCTGCGCCAGTGAGTTTACAATCCAAGAGGGAAAAGAGGAGCCGCTTCCGTGAGTTTACAATCTAAGAGGGGGAAGAGGAGCCTGCTCTAATATATAAATGCGTTTGTAATGCGCTGTCAGCTACGTGCGCACCCATCATAGCTGCTCACTCGGCCCTCCCGTTGTGGACAGGACGGTGACGGACGAGTTACAAACACATTTATATATGGAGATACTCTTGGATAGGACATTGAAAAACAAATATGTGAAGACGGACTCTGAGCTGGCGTTAAGAACAATAGACTGCCCTCCCCCTCCGGGCAGGCTTAATAACTAGTATGTGTATATATATATATATAACACCAAGAAAGAGCATTACATATTATTGACCACCTTCTTCCATCATTTTCTGCGGCAAAAAAAAAAAACAGTTTTAAAAATATTCAAAAAACCGGACTGAGGTAACAAATTATGGGAATTCAGTTCACAAAGTATGATCATAATTTGCTTAACCCCTTCACTGCTGAGGCATTGCACCGCTGTGTGCAGAGCTAATTTTTACCGCTTTCGCTCATCATGTTTAAACGCGATTTGAAGCCACATCTTATTATTATATGACCCAGACATATTATATATCGTTCTTTCCGGCAGACTCTGGAGATTGATAATATATCATTATTATATGTATACGTCATGTCCTGCCTGTATATTATAACACAAAAATGCAATAAAATAGGAATTTTTAATCATTTACAGCGTGTAAAGTTTTTTTTTTCACGTTTTATCACATGAGCGTTATATTTATATTATATTTTCTATGGGTTGCACTTGTGCAAAAATTAGAAATGGGGACTCGTTACATTTTTTGGGGGAATTACGTGATTTTTAGCAAACTCACCCCATAGAAAAAAAATCATTAGTGCAGCATCATTGTTCAAATTATAATTGAAATGTGAAAAATATTGCTGCATTAATAAAAACAAGACACAAAAAGACATGATTTTTTTTTTAATTTATTTTTAATTTTGTTTATTTTAACACTTTTTTTTTTACTTTGTACCTGGTCATGTTTGATCATTCGAAAGGCCATGCTCAGGCCTTTCAAATGATACCCCACATGACCCCCTAGCTGCCACGGTTCAGGAGATAAGGGGGTTCCTTCGAACCTCAATATCTCCACCAGGGGATTTCCTTGGGAAATCCTCGGGCAGCTAGGGGTTCCCTGGCTAACTGATGTCATTGCACCATGTGCGATGATGTTAGGTAGCCAGGGGGGACCCGGAGGTGGAGCCGCCATCCAAGATGGTGGCCCCCACCAGAGCTAGGCTGCGATGCCGCTGTGTCGTAGCCCGGCATGTGAGGGGTTAAAACCTTTCATGCGATGTCCAGGGGTCGCCCAAAAATGATGTCATCGCGCATGGCGCAATGACTTAATTTACGTGGAGTGTCCCTTAAAAGACCCGTCTGACTTCAGGGAAGTCAGACTGCCGCGGGACCCCGGAGGAGAGAGGTGAGTATCTCTCCGGGCTCCCGCTGACCGGATGACTTGTGGGGCACCTCCACCACATATAGCGGGAGTCTGAGGACGTGTCCATCTTGTCCTCCGCAGCGAAGGGGTTAAGCCTGTCACAGTCGCCAATGTACTCCATCTTTCACAGGTCCTATCTCACTTGACCGAATATGCACTTACAGGATCAACTCATCCTGGAGCTCCCCAGCAGGCTCTAGGCCTTATATAGGCTGCCATGGTGGGGCACCTGTGAACAGTTAGTATTGTTTTTATGTTTATATTTTTAAAACGATGTTTTTTTTTTGACGCAGATAATGGAAGACGGTGGTCAATAATATGGAGTGCTCTTTCTTGGTGTTTTGTATTTAATGTCTTAGATGCACCCGCTTAGTTTTGAGGTTGAGTGCAATCTTATGTTGTTTTGTCTGTGTAATAAATATATATTATTTATTTATTTATTTATAAAGGATTTTACCAGGAAGGATACATTGAGATTTCTCTCGTTTTCAAGTATGTCCTGGGTTCAAGAACATTGAAGTGTTACAGTTACAGAAATACAAAGTAATACAATGCAAGATATTAAAAAAAAACAACACAAATATACAGATTAACAGAAAAATATATATACACAAGCCCCAGGCAGGAGGTGGGTGTGGACCCCCCTGGACTCAAGGGCCCGGTGGCACCCTCTGCACCCCTGGTAGTTACGTCCCTGACAGTTACATATGTCCCATATAAACATGTACCCCAAACCATGTACCAATAACTACCAAACACAGGAGGGGTAAGTAATCAAATCTAGTTAACATACGGAATCCTAACACACTCAGACATCGTTAATGATAAAGCTAACAGTAAATCACCTATTCATATATTATCTCCTACTAGTTCTGGTACTGAATCGGGGCTCCCTTTTGTAATCGGAAAATTGAGAAAGCTGAAATCAGTGATTTGAAAAACATCTCTACATTAAATTGTTGGTTCGCAACAAGAATAGAATAGTGAATATATTCATTAAGAGAACTATGTAATAGCTCTGTTTGGAAACTTGCATTTTTACAATTTAAAAAAAAACTCTCCCCCACATATTTTTATTCATGTTTCCTGGTAGTTAATGTTTTTCTGGTGAGTATAGATAAGTTCCAGTACATTGTCTGATCCCACAGGATTCAGAGCTCTTGGAGGCAACGGCGTAGCCAGGGCCGGATTAACATAGGGGCAGATGGAGCAGCAGCTCCAGGCCCATGCCCCAGAATAGGCCCACAGAAAAGATAAATTTGTCTGCATTGATGGGCATTTGGACCACTATATATCCACCTCCATAGCAGCTACAGGGTCATGTGAGGTATCCCCGGAAAGGTCAGAGCATGACCTTTCCAATGATACCAAACATGACCAGGTTTTATGTAACAATAAAAATAAAATAATAAATATTTCTTTATTTTTCTTTCTAACACAGCAATACTTTTCAGTTATAAAGGGAACAATGATGCTGCAGTAACTCACCATCTAATTTTTCATGTCACTAACAAGCGTGGAGGTGATGGTACTCTCCATTAGTTTGAATTGTTACATCAAGAACCTAAACCGCCACAATGCAGCGAAGTGCACTGGGGGGGCTTTGGAACCCTGCGCCACTAATCTTTACACCTTGCAAGGTCAACTGAGGTGTCGTGTCAGACAGGACAGAGTCTGGCCTTTGCATTGATACCAAACATGACAATGTAAAATCTAAAAGAAAAAGAAAACAAAAAACTTTATTTTTTGTTCCAAAGCGATGGTATTGTCCATTTGTCACGTATAAAATTAGCAATACCACTGCCATTACCGTTTCCTTTCCCACGTTGGGAGCATGGACAGTGTTTTATTCATAGTCGTACTATTCATAAAACACCATTATCCAAAGTACATGCGAAATATCAATTTTTTGGGCTAAAATTGTATATTTTCTCAGAACAATGCAGTTACAGGTTCCCATTTAATTTTTTTTTAACAACAATTCCCTATAGAATATATAACCAGAGGTTTGGATGATAAAATATGAAAAAATATTTTTACACGCTGTGATGATTGAAGTCTGAATGGAAATTTACTCAAACAGTATCTACCTGCTTAGATATACCTACATATGCAATATTAAATAGCCTAAAATATGTTGTCATTTCCCTAAATTAGGAAAAAAGCCCACCAAAATATTCAGCTCCAGGCCCATAGAGAACTTAATCCGGCCATGGGCGTAGCGTGGGCTGTCAGTAGGGATGAGCCGAACACTCCCCGAGTTCGGTTCGAGCCCGAACCCGAACTTCCCATTTGTTCGGGACTGAACCAGAACCAGAACCCGAACCCGTACCCCCATGCAAGTCAATGGGGCTGAAAATTAGGTTTTCTAGAGTGCCCTCCAAGAGGGCATATATGCTACATATTTGCCATAAAAGGTGTATGGGGGTCCGGGTAGTGCCCTGGGGGACATGAAACAAGGACAAAAAGTTTTTAAAAAAACGTTTTTAAAGGGATAGTGAGTTTTCCATGAAATTAGGGTTAAAAATAAAAAAGGAAAAATTCCTTCAAATATCGTGCCTAGGAGGTCCCCATAACCTGCCCGTGAAGTGGCGGATTTCTAGGATGTATAGAAACACTTAAAACAAATAAATGACATTTCATATGACGGTAAATGCTTTTCCTTTAATCTATCCATAAACAACTGCTTGGGGCGGCAGCCTGTTTGAAAAGACATTTTAGGACGCGCAGAAAAAGTTTAGTGTTTTTTTGGGCTAAATTATTGTGAAACTTATGCAGGCTTTGGATGAAAGTAACAATAGGTGCTTTAAAATTGGGCTTTTAGCGTCGGCAACAGTGCCGTCACACCGTAACCCCTCTGAGGATATGAATCTGATACAGGCGTCAATGGCAGTGCACCCAGATATTGTGCCTTTAGTGCCAGGCATGCAAGTACTATCATGCAGTAACCCCTCTGTAGTATTGTAGAAGAGTGCAGGGGTGGACCATGTGGTCCTATATTGAAAAGTTTTTTATCTGTTAATGGGCGTCAGTGCACCCAGATATTGTGCCTTTAATGCCAGGCCATCAAGTATCATCATACAGTAACCCCTCTGTAGTATTGTAGAAGAGTGCAGGGGTGGACCATGTGGTCCTATATCGAAAAAAAAAAATTATTTTTTTTTTGCCATTCTTAACGGATTTTATTCGTCTGGACCCTTTGTATACAGTACTGGAGCAATGTTTGCTCTTGGGAGTGATTCAAGTCATTAATGCCCAAAAATATAACCTTAAACAGCAGCTTATGGGAATTAACATTGAACATCCAAAAATAAATAAGAGTGCCATTAACAGACGAAAGGAATGTGGTTCCAGTTCTTTAATCAACCTCTTCAATGGTGGGACCAGATGATCCGCCGGTGTGTTCTCCAGCACCTGGGAAGCCGCCTGGCATGCCACCGGGCATACCACCAGGCATGCCTCCTGCACCCTGGTACAGCTTTGTGATGATTGGATTGCAGACTTCTCCAGCTCCTTCTGCTGATGTTCAAACTCCTCCTTTTCAGCAATCTGTTTTTGTCCAGCCAGCGATTGATCTCATTGCATTTGTCAAGAATCTTTGTTTTGTCATCATCTGCGATCTTGCTTTAAGTTCTCATCTTCCACTGTTGCTTCATGTTGAAAGCATAGGACTCCAGGGAGTTCTGAGAAGACACCTTGTCCCTCTGCTTCTCATCCTCAGCCTTGTACTTCTCGGCTTCCTGCACCCTACGTTCAATGTCTTCCTTACTGAGGCGACCTTTTTGAAAAGTTTTTGATCTGGTAATGGGCGTCAGTGCACCCAGATATTCTGCCTTTAATGCCAGGCCATCAAGTATCATCATACAGTAACCCCTCTGTAGTATTGTGGAAGAGTGCAGGGGTGGACCATGTGGTCCTATATTGAAAAGTGTTTTTTTTTATTTGTTAATGGGCGTCAGTGCACCCAGATATCGTGCCTTTAATGCCAGGCCATCAAGTATCATCATACAGTAACCCCTCTGTGGTATTGTAGAAGAGTGCAGGGGTGGACCATGTGGTCCTATATTGAAAAGTTTTTTTTTTTTTTAATGGGCGTCAGTGCAGCCAGATATTGTGCCTTTCATGGCAGCAAGTGCCTTTACACCGTAACCCTTTTGTGGTATTGTGGAAGAGTTCAGTGCTGGAGGTTTTGTGAATGCAGAAGAGGACATCCCCTATTTACTTCAGCATCAGGGGATTGATAGCTGCTGATCCAGGACTGATTCATTTTTATAAATGTCAGCCGGTCTACAGAGTCGGTGGACAGACGCACTCTTTTGTCTGTGACAAAACCTCCAGCGGCACTGAACGTCCTTTCGGAAAGCACGCTAGATAAAGGGCAACCTAGTAGCTGCATAGCATATTGGCTAAGTTCTGGCAAGTGATCCAATCTCAACACCCAGTAAGCCAGTGGATCATCTGCTGGAAAGGTATTCAGGTCTGCCCTTGCCCCTAGGTAGTCCTGCACCATATGGTGAAGACGTTGGCAATGGGTGCCTACATTTGACGTCCCTGGGTGTCGAGGACTAAAAAAATTTAAAAATGCATCAGTCAAGCGGCCCTGGCCTTCACCGCTATTCCTCTGATCACCTGCAGCCTCAGAAGCACGTTTGTCAGCACTTGGTAATCTAACAGTGCCTGGAAAGGTGTTACACAAGTTTCGCTTTAGAGCGTCCTCAAGTTTTGTCATCCTGTGCTCCCTCTGTGCAGGCAGGATGAGCTCTGCAACTTTCCCCTTGTATCGTGGATCAAAAAGGGTTGCCAACCAGTAATGATCCCTCTCCTTGATAGCACGAATCCTGGGGTCCTTTAGCAGGCTTTGCATCATTAGGGAGCCCATGCAGCGTAGGTTGGAGGTGGCATTAGCTGCCGAGTCTTCCTGGTCAATGAGGATGACCGTATCGTGCACTTCCTCCTCCCAGCCACGCACAAGCCCTTCTGTTTCTGGGCACACAAAACCCTGCCTTGAGGAATCCCCACCTTCAATGCCCAAACTACTTAAATAGTCCTCCTCCTCCTCCTCATCTCTCCTGTCTGATCTGAGTAGGACCCGCTGGAATGCTGTCTGCGGAAAGACTGGGGCCTTGAGAGCTAGGGAAGGCCTCCTCTTCCTCCCGCTGCTCTGCCTCTAGAGCCACATCTATAATTCCCTGCAGAGTTTGCTCCAGCAGGAACACTAAAGGAATTGTGTCACTGATGCATGCACTGTCCCTGCTCACCATCCTCGTTGCCTCCTCAAATGGTGACAGTACAGTGCATGCATCCTTGATCATCAGCCACTGTGGGGGGGAAAAACCCCCAGTTGACCTGAACCTGTCCTTGTGCCATACTCACACAGGTACTCGTTGATGGCCCTCTGCTGCTTGTGCAGACGCTGCAGCAATGCTAATGTCGAATTCCACCTGGTGGGCATGTCACAGATCAGACGGTTTGTGGGAAGGTGGAATTCTCTTTGAATTTCTGCCAGGTGAACGCTTGCTGGGAATGACCGTTTGAAGTGGCTGCAGACTTTTCTGGCCTGGATGAGAAGCTCTGGCAGCCCTGGGTACTTGGTTAGGAAACGCTGTACCACCAGATTTAGTACGTGTGCTAGGCATGGTACATGCGTCAATTTACCCTTGCGTAGGGCGGAGAGAAGGTTGCTGCCATTATCGCAGATGATCATTCCCAGCTCAAGCTGGCGTGGTGTTAACCATCTCTGCACCTGCCCCTTCAGAGCTGACAAAATTTCTGACCCGGTATGGCTCCTGTCCCCTAAACAAACCAGCTCAAGCACAGTATGGCATCTTTTTGCTTGAGCCATTGCGTAGACCCTGTCAGGTGTGGGTTTAACTGCCACTTCGCCAGAGACAGAGAAGGAGGAGGAGGAGGAGGAAGAGGTGGTGGTGGTGGAGCAGACAGACCTCATACAAGCAGCTTTCTGGAGGCGTGGTGGTTGAACAAGCTCCAGCACAGAGCCCCGTCTTGGATCCCTCCCAGCTGCAATCAGAGTTACCCAGTGTGCCATGAAGGAAATGTAACGACCCTGTCTATGCTTGCTGGACCACGTGTCTAAAGTGACATGCACCTTGCTGCTGAATGCCTTTCCCAATGACTGGATAACATTGTCTTCCACGTGCTGGTATAGTGCTGGAAGGCCTTGCGTGAAAAGTAATGGCGTTTTGGAACTTGCCACTGTGGTACAGCGCATTCAGCAAATTCACGGAAGGGAGCAGAGTTCACCAGCTGGAAAGTCAGCAGCTGCAATGCGAGTAATTTTGCTAAGCTGGCATTTAGACGCTGTGCTTGGGGATGGTTGGACTATATTTTTTCTTTCGCTGCAGCAGCTGCGGCAATGTAATCTGACTGCGTAAATCTTCAGCTACTGGGATGATGTCACATTGTCAGGAAGGACCTACTGGTACATCCATTACTGTAGCATCATCCCTGTCGGTGAGGTTGTAGGCAATTGCATGGCAGGACATACAGTGTGGGTAGAGACAGATGAGGAGGAGGAGGACCTACGCAAAGTTTTGCCCCAACGGGATGTGTTCCTTGTTCATATGTCGCCTCAAGCACGTGGTACCCAAGTGTCCGGTGTTTATCCCACGCTTCAGCCTCCTCTGACATAGATTACAAATAGCAACGGTGGGGTCTGCTGCACATTTCTTAAAGAACTCCCAGACAGCAGAGTTCCTGCATTTGTTCTTTGAGACAACAGCGCTCTGCACCGAGCAGCTCTGACATGTGATGCCTTGGACTGGCTAGTGCTACGGTTGGTCACAGAGGATGTTGTGCCTCGTGTTTGCTGTGCCTCCTCCTCCTCCCCCTCCTCACTTGATTCCTCAGTTCGATCTGGCACCCAGGTGGAGTCAGTGACCTCATCATCATCAATGTCATCTTCACCCCCTATCTCCTCGTCACTGGAGCCAACTTGGCAGTATGCTGCAGCTGTTGGGGCAACATGAGTGCCAGTTATTTGTGTGTCATCACTGGCACCCCCTTCCTCTAGGTTGATTATACTCCCTTGATCAACCTCAGAGATTGAATCAGAGCACTGTACTTGCTGCGCATCCTCAAGCAGCATGTCACTCTCATTGTAGTCAAACAATTCAGCTGACTCCTCCGTGTGTGATAGCGAGGCTACGGCAGGAGTAGCTGTGGACATGGAGGCTGCATTAGATGCTTTGGCAGCTGAGGTGGACTGTAAAGCACTAGAAGCCTGGCTGACAGAGGACTCGGAGGATGAGGATGGCCTGGTAAGCCAATCCACCAAGTCCTCTGTATGTTGCTGCTGCTTAAAACGGCCAGCACCAGTTAGAAAGGACAAGACTGCCCCTGCAGAGGATGCACCACGTCCACCATGACCAGAGACACAACCTCCCGACACAGGGGCTGCTTGCCCTCTTATCTATGGCTGGGAGCGTCTGCCTGTCCTTTTTGTTCTTTCAGACATGGTGAGTGATATATAGATTAATATATACAGAACTCTGATTCAACTCTGGTATAAAGATTTAAATAACTCTGGTATAACTCAGTGAGACACACTGATAGCTGGCAGCCAGTGACAAGAGACAGATCACCTTAATTCACAAATGTTTTAAATAAATTAGTGAGCCCCAAAATACAGTGTGGTACTTTTACTATGACGAGACACAGATCACCTTAATTCACAAGTGTTTTAAAGAAATTAATGAGCCCCAAAAATAATTGCTGGCTGTGTGACGAGACCCAGAAGATCACCTCAATTCACAAATGTTTTAAAGAAAGTTGTAAACCCCAAAAAAACTTGCTGGCACAGTGACAAGACACACATGACCTAAATTCCCTGATATTTGCTATAAATGAGACCCAAAAAGACTTGCTGGCACAGTGTGACAAGACCCAGAAAATCACCTCAATTCACAAATGTTTTAAATAAAGTTGTAAACCCAAAAAAACTGCTGGCACAGTGACAAGACACACATCACCTAAATTCCCTGATATTTGGTCGAAATGAGACCCCCCCCCCAGTAGCGTGGCAGACCGGCAGTAACAACACACACAATTATCTCCTTTGAAATCTCCTCTGAAATGCGTGCAGAAGCGCTGCGTGGAAACCTTATATAGTGTGCTGCGGGACTTAGCTCTGTGAGCCCATGATTGGGCAAAATTTGCCCAATCAGGACTCTGAGCGGTGATTGGCATAGTGTTGAACCAGTCTTGCACCACACCTGTGATCAGGTGCAAGGCTGTAGCCAATTAGGAGCTTCAGGCAGTGGGAAAATGCATTGTGGTCCATTGTGGTCGAACATGCGGCGAACACCCGGAAATGTTTGGTGTTCGCGATCTGCTCGAACAGGCTAAGTTCGGGTCGAACCCCGAACCGTCCGAACCCGAACAGCTCATCCCTAGTTGTCAGTCAAGCACCCAGGGCAAGGCAAGAATTTTGTGCCCCCCCAACCTGTGGACACGGTAACACACCCTGATTCCTTCTACCAGCAGAGTATTAACCCCTTACCCACAAGCACATGTATTGCATATTAACAAAATACTGATGTAGGAAAAAAATGAAACACACATGACCCCCCCATGCTATGCCACTGCTACCAGTCACCCTGTTCCAGTATACCCTAGCATAGTTGTCACGAATCCCCCTGAATACCAGAATAGTGGTCCCTATACGTAGACCGCTCTCTAACCTTCCGATCCTTGAATGGTCGGCACAACTATACAGATAATTAACCAGACAATATACAAAAAAGGGTAAACACCAGACAGATGTACAGAATAGAGTATTCGTTCTCCCTAGGACCTTAGTAACATAAGGGGCAGTCTGATGTGTGCTTAGGGTGCCACACAGACTGACCTCGGTAACAAAGTTAGGAGTAGAACCGTGAGAAGAGTCAATGCCAATACCAGGGGTTATACACAGGGTGGTTCGTTCGCCAATGCCAGGGGTCATACACAGAATGGTTCGTTCGCCAATGCAGGGGTTATACACAGAATGGTTCGTTTGCCAATGCCAGGGGTCATACACAGAATGGTTCGTTCGCCAATGCCAGGGGTTATACACAGAATGGTTCGTTTGCCAATGCCAGGGGTCATACACAGAATGGTTCGTTCGCCAATGCCAGGGGTCATACACAGAATGGTTCAAGTCAGAAGCAAGGTCAGACACAGATTTTAGACAAAAAACAACACAAGAGCTCTGCGGGAAGTGAATACCTCGTCAGGGCACCGGCGAACTAGTGAAGCCGGGTTTTAAACCCGGCGGGTCCGCGTCACAACGCCAGGCTCCGCCCCCCGGCGTCCCACGTGAGCGCACCCGGTGGCGTTATTATTCGGCGCCTGGCCAGCGAGCAGCGAGGACTCTGCTGCCAGGCGCCCCAAAACAGAGCTAATCGTGACAATAGTTTCACACTCTCACTATAACTAGTCAGTCTCTCCCAGTACCCCCAGTCGCTCTCTCCCAGTACCCCAATCGCTCTCTCCCAGTACCCCAATCGCTCTCTCCCAGTACCCCCAGTCGCTCTCTCTCTCCAAGTACCCCCAGTCGCTCTCTCTCTCCAAGTACCCCCAGTCGCTCTCTCTCTCCAAGTACCCCCAGTCGCTCTCTCTCTCCAAGTATCCCCAGTCGCTCTCTCTCCAAGTATCCCCAGTCGCTCTCTCTCCAAGTATCCCCAGTCGCTCTCTCTCCAAGTATCCCCAGTCGCTCTCTCTCCAAGTATCCCCAGTCGCTCTCTCTCCAAGTATCCCCAGTCGCTCTCTCTCCAAGTATCCCCAGTCGCTCTCTCTCAAGTATCCCCAGTCGCTCTCTCTCCAAATACCCCCATTTTCTCCCAGTATTCCCAGTCACCCTCTCCCCGTACCCCTCACTGTGTGTTGGTCACGCTGCTCTGGTGTCACAGTGTCGCCTACCTGCATGGAGTTTCTGGTGGCCCAGGGGGGAGCTGTCCAGGGGGCTTAGTAGAGACCGGATTTTAAATGTGCTGCAGAGCCGGCGCCTCCCTCCCTCCTTCCTGTTCAGCGGCTGCACTGCCAGCAGCAGGGGGCTGGCACGGGGCTTCAATGGGGGCTGACAAGCATGGTACAGGGTGTTCCATTGGATAATGTTGCGCTGCTTCACGTGACTCATGTCAGCGTTAAGGAGGAGTCAGGACGGAATTTTCTAAGTGCCAAGTCACCACCGGCACCGTAAAACTAGTTGCTGTCCATGCAAGGGCCTCTCACGGACACCAGTGTCCGTGAGCAGACACCTTGCTGATCCCTGCTGGAAAATATTAGTGGTTCAAATTTCTTTCGAAATTTTGCACGCCTGAGAAAATTGTGCACGGGGCAACCGCCCCTGAGGCCCCCCCATGCTACGCCACTGCTTGGAGGGCAACACATCTTTATCTGACTCACCAAGAGGTGCTGAATTGTGGGGTGTGTAGATGGTCACTGAAAGTGATCTGCACATATTTATATGTATGTCTGAAAATATTAAGGGCTATATTCCATTTTTGATGCTAACATGGAGTCGCTAAGCAGGAAAATTTGGCACCTGCAGATTTTCCCTAACCGTCTCCATGTTAGCATCTTACCCGGAATACAACGTTATCTCAGCACCTCACCCCAGAAAGCAGCTCCAACTTCTCTGACACCCACAGTAGCGTTTCCACCAGGAGTATCAGCTCCAGGAGTCCATAGGACTCTATAGCGGCTTGAGCTTCTGGGCTGCGAAATTGTGCAGCACTAGAGATGTGCAATTCATTTCATTCCAAATTGAAATTTGTACGAAATTATCCATTTTTGTATTTCGGGAGCATTTCCGAAAACAAAATATCGACAATCCTAAAATTTCGGGTGATTCGAATCAGTTGGTTTTTTGCTTTTTTGAGTTATTTTGTTTTTTATTGCTTATTTAACCACTTGGCTGCTATGGACGCGCTCTACGCGACCAGCCAAGTGGTTCTCCTTTGCTATGGACGCACTGAGCGCGTCCATGCACAGGAGGCAGCAATCCACCGGATTCCGGCAGATTGTTGCACCCCCCCCGGTGCGGGCTGACATCTTGGATGTCAGCACAGCACTCGGGACCCCGGCGGAGCAATTAGATGTCATTGCGGCGGCGCAATGACATCTAATTTAGGCGCCCCCCGCATGTGCGGAGGAGGCGCCTGAAAGGGAGGGGGGAGGTCCTTCGGACCTCTCTCCATCCCGATCGCCGGGGGGCAGGGGGTTAATCCAGGCACCGTTTGGAAGGGCACAGCCTGCCCTTCCAAACGGTGGTTGTCATTAACCCCTGGGGAGCTGGATCACGAATCGGCGCTGAAAAGCGCCGGTTCGTGATCCTTTCCCAGAGCTGGCCGACATCTTGGATGTCGGCCAAGCCTCTGGGAACTCCCTCTGAGGACTGGCATCATCGTGCATAGCACGATGACGCCAGTCCTGGAGTTAACCCCTAGCTGCCACCAATGGTGGAGATAGGGGGTTCATTGAAACCCCCTATCTCCCGATCCGTGGCAGTTGGGGGTTAATGTTTGATATCGTTGGATTGGCCAGAGCATGGCCTTTCCAACGATATCAAACATGATAATGAAAAAGTTTTTAAAAAAAAATAAAAATGAAAAATAAAAAAATATATATTTAAAAAAATTCTAAAAAAAAAAATAAACAAGTTTTTTTTTGTTTTGTTAATGCAGCAACTTTGTTCCCATTTCAATTATAATGTGAACAATAATGCTGCACTAACGATTTTTGTATGCGGTGCGTTTGTTAAAAATAGCAACATTTTCCCCCAAAAAAAATGTAACGGGTCCCCATTTCTAATTTTTTTTTAACAAGCGCACCCCATAGAACATATAACCGCAAACGATCGCATGTTAAAATGGGAAAAAAACACTTTACACATAATAAATTATTGAAAATTCAAATTTTATTGCATTATTGCATTGCATTATTGTATATTATAATATACAGACATGACATAACGTATACATATAATAATGACATATTATGAATTTGTGGAGTCTGCCGGAAAGAACGATATATAATATGTCTGGGTCATATATCAAAATATGGCTACAAAACGAGGTTAAACATGATGAGCATGATGATGTTGATGAACATGATGAACATGATTTTACTGAGAGGGTGGTGGATACATGGAACAGCCTTCCAGTAGAAGTGGTAGAGGCCAAAACAGTAATTGAATTTAAACAAGCATGGGATAGGCATAAGGCTATCCTAAACAAAAGATAAATCCAGGTAAAGTATCCATGTAATTGGGCAGACTAGATGGGCCGAAAGGTTCTTATCTGCCGACATTTTTCTATGTTTCTATGAGCGAAAGCGGTAAAAATGACCTCAGCACAGAGGTGTGAAAAGCCTCAGCAGCGAAAGGGTTAATGGGATGTAGATTACTACCAATAGAATGAAAGTTTCTTTACTTTTTTATTCTTTTCGGATTTTTTAGACATGTTTTGAGTGAAAATTTAGGTTTCCTAAATTTTTTAACCCATAGGTTTCAATGCAGCTTATGAATAAATACACTGCTGGGAAGTGCCTCTCTGCAGTATAATTAATGCAGCATTAGAATCCGCACACTGCCAGGCAGCACCACTCTGGAGATCGATACATTGATTCGGATCGATTTCATTTTTTGATCAGTTAGTTTTTCAATTTTTACGAGTTATAATTAATGCAGCATATGTACCACACACTGCTGGGAAGTTTCTGGCAGTGTGCAGATTCATATGCATATTAGAAGCACGATATGGTAGATATAATTTAAAACATTTATTTATTTATTTATAAAGGATTTTACCAGGAAGGATACATTGAGATTTCTCTCGTTTTCAAGTATGTCCTGGGTTCGAGAACATTGAGTGGTTACAGTAATACAAAATAGTAAAATGCAAGATATTAACACAAGACCAAATATACAGATTAACAGAAAAATAAATATGTAGGAAATAAAGTCATTATGTTACATGTTTACAGGTGCATTTCGTATTGAGGCATGCTAATAGGGAAGTCTTAAGGGACTTTAGACTGGGGGAAAATTTGATGGTGTCTGGGAGGTTATTCCATATTTGCGGTGCTCTGTAGGAAAATGAGGATCGAGCCATTTTCTTTTTGTATTGCGGTATTGCAAGTAAGGTGCTGGTCCTGGATCTGAGGTTATAGGATGAGGGAACTGCCGGGGGAAGCAGCATATTCAGGTAGGGTGGTAGCTTTCCAGAAAAGCTCTTAAACACCAGGTTGGAAAGGTGAAGGGCGCGTCTAGAGTCCAGTGATGGCCAGTTTAGTTCTTTTAACATAACTTTTAATAAATTGCCACTAAGAAAATCTGCTGCCTTAACTCAGGCAGACATAAACTGACAAACAGATAAAGGACACATGACAGATAAAAAAACTCAAAAGGTTCCCCTATGGCTAGGAGACAATATTTTAGTGAATAAACTAAGTTCTGAAACTAGTGCAAGTATATATATATTGTGACATAAGGAAAGGGAAGGTCATTGAGGGGTGATACATTTCCCCTCGGTTTTTATCATATATGCAGAAGTAGTAAATCCAGACCAGGTTTTCAGGGTGCATGTAGTGTCTGGATTTCCAGGTTTTGTGTCTCTCCCCAGGGCTAATTACTTGATTGGTGTTTAATCAGGGGAGATAAAAGAGGGGAGGCTAAACCAGGAAGTTGCTCTGGCCTGGGACTCAGAAAGCCTTCTGAGGGAGCTACAAGGTGTGTAAAAAGGTTGCTTACAGTAATTTTGTTCGTTTAAGGTGGCTGAGGTTAGCTCACCATTTGTTAGATAGGGAATCAATGAATCGAACTCCAGAGAGGCACTTCCCAGAAGTGTGTGGATTCATATTCTGCTTTGAAACCTATGGGTTAAAAAGCCTTGTTTCCTTAAAAAAAATTAGGAAACCTAAAATTTCACCCAAAATATGCCTAAAAAATCCTAAAATAATAATAAGTAATCTACTTCCCATTCTTAACTGAGCAATAAAAAAAGAAATAACTCCTAAAAACAAAACAACTGATCTGAATCACCCGTAATGATCCAAATTGCAGAATAGAAATGATCCGAAACAAAGAAAACACCCGAAAAAAAAAGAATGAAACGAACAAAAAGTCATGCACATCCATATGCAGCACCATGGGGTGACTATTTGTTCCTAGTATCACTCTGCTCCTGAGGAGAAAAGGCGGATCGGGACACCCTTTTCACTGTGGGATGAGAGGTGACTATGGGATCTAATAGGGGGGCGGGGGGGTTACAGATTGTTAAATGATTTTGCATTTGCAGATTCATTTAGCAACAGCTTGTTGGAGGTGTTAAAATCTTTGCTTTCATCTCCCGATGGTAAATTGTAATACCGCACTTGTCAAGACGCTAAAAATAGATTGCGCTCCCCATGTTAAGTATAGGAGACGCTGAAGTACAGTAAGCTCGCACAAGCTGCGAGGTGCAAAACCTTTTCACCCCAGTTTAGCGTCAAGATCAGAATATTGATGTCAGACATTAAACTTACTTGTCCTAGCGCTAACGATTATATAGTGAGACACTACATTAGCAGTTTAGCACTAACTATGGAATAGTGCCTTAATTAATTACTCTTCTCATTAGATTCTGCAGTTACTGAGTTCCTCATAAGGTTACAATGCGTATGCCACACTGTAGTGAAAAACAGTGAGCATATATAGCAGCAAAACATTTGTGAATTTTATTTAAATTTAAGGGATTTAACCCTTTTCATGAGATGTGTAGCTTTTGACAGCATACAAATGTTACATTTGTTTTGTTATAGTAATATAAACATTGAGAGATTGTCATTAAACGTATTTGCCTGTTCTCATTCAACTTGACGAACAAATATTAATGAGCTTTGTTAACAAGTAAAATGGCTTTTATGTTTTTGATCTTTATATAGTAGTGACTGTTACCTTTGCATCAACCGGACTATAAAATGCATTAATCTCTTCTGAAATAATAAGAAAAAGGCATATATTAAATCAAATAACGTAAATATTGTCTACTATAATTTAAATACACTCGCTAAATCACATTGTATTGTTCCTTAGATTAGGTTAAGCAAGTTACTTACCGTCATCAGTGTCCTGAGCATGACAGAAGCCGAGGCCACTCAAAACCAAAGTCAATATGAGTTTCATTGTCTTCTCGATAGTTTTCAAAGTCTGCAAATGTCTCGAGTACTAATAGGTCTGTATCTGCATGAACATCATCTCAGTGCTGCAGGTTTTATATTGTCAAAAGGGACTTACATCACCAGATAGTAAACCTTTTCTGAAATGTATCCAGAACACACACCCCTTTAATGTTTACATAAGATATATACTAAAACCTCCTGGCAGACATTTAAAATAAAATATACCTGCTAAGCGTTTTGCATCCGGGATTCAATGTAAACAGTGTGTAAGATACACATACTGTACTATGCAGAGTTTTCCCATGGGAACATAGAACAATGAATGAAGAGTAACATTTAATGGCATGAAAGTAAAAGTTGTCATTTATGTTTCTGTGAAATTGTTGTTTTTTTAATGTTATTAGTGGACCAAGATACCATTGGATTAGCCTCCTCATTGCCAAGTCTTGCCATTATTAATAGCATGACAATAGGATTAATTTTTGGGAGAAGCGAGAAGAGCAAATAGACATGGATCATATTCTCTTGGTCTAATGCAAATAGTGGTTGTCCTGATCCCACTTCACGAACTTCCGGAGTCTATGTGAGGCCTGACAGGCAGGTTAACCTTTCCTACGAGTCAAATAAATGAGACCGGTTTACACTATGTATGCTTATTAAGTCTAGCATGTCTACCTCATGTCTGACAAGCAGCATGAGCAGGTATGGTTTGCTATACAGCAGCCTGTGGCTTCATTTTTGGATAGGACCCACCTTGACGCTGGCGAGTGAGCTTAGTCTTATTGAGATAGCACCTCTTGGGATTTAATTTAGAAATATACTAACACAGCTAATCCGCCATTTTGGTGTTCGCTCAAGGTATGCTACCAACTCCATTTTGTGTTTTAAAAGTCTGCAGTCCCTTTGTGCTCACTAGAGTCAACTAAGTTTGCCTGCTCTAACTAAGTGTAGCCTCAAATAAACCTGATTTCTGCTGACTGAAGAATTATCTCTTCTCCCCCCCAGGTCTTTAACTCTAAGCCATAAAGGTTGCTTAATATATCGAGACAGCAGGAATGCGTAAATCCCATAGCTTGCCATATTTGCTTTAGAAGAATGATTCCTTTTTATGACCATATTGACTAGACAGAGAATACAGAGTGGGCTCAAGGGTCGTTTCTTTGAAGTGAATCTTGCTGACTTGCAAAATGATGAATAAAGTCCAATATGTATAATGAAGGTTGATATGATAAGTGGGAGGGTAACCTGGGGAAGGGAATAAGGTGTGCATTTTTACAAGCCATGTATAAATTCTTTGTCTCTCTGTTGGCTCGGCCTTGAGTCTTTTTGGGCTAGACCTGACTCAAGGCTCGGTACCGAATAAATGCTTTTCCTGCTTAAGAAGGCCTCCGTCTCCTTTGTCTACCACCGAGTCACAATCTCCTAACCCGAATTACACCCAGATGGCTGCTTCATTTCTGGGGGCTTCGTCCGGGATTGGCAGGCCTGGCTCGGTGAGAGCAGGAGAACGGCAGTGTTCTGCAACTCCGTGGGCTCCGTCGGGGCGTGCTGCCGATCAAAAGTTGATTGTCTGCCGGCGCCCTTGCAGGTCTTCCTGCACTCTGTGGATCTCAACGTGTTGCGTGGTAGCGCCCCCGACCGTGACCCCACGGAAGCACGAGGCCTGGAGGAAAAACCGTTGTGCTATGACCAAGGTAATATATTTTATTATTCAGTATTTGATAGCATAATGAGTGATTGTGTAAATAATTAGCCAACAGTGAATGTGCGGTTGAATCTCCGTGTCTGTATTCTGGTATGCCAGATAAAGGGGAAGGCGCCCTCTAGAGAGCTAGGAAGCGTGTAGCGCTTCAATGTGAGGAATCTGCAGTGTTCCAGGAGACTGAAGTGCTCCAATAGCTGCGGCCCGGGTCTGAAAAGGGGGGTAAATTGTGCACCCCTAAAAAAAAAAACAGTACCCCACGGCAGAAGAGAGTAGCTACCTCTTCTAAAGCTATAGTGTTTTGTGTAAAAGTTACATCTGTTGGCTATAAGAAAGGATGCTTAGCTGTTAGATATTCTGTATTGCTAGGATTGTGTACTGAACTGTATTATCTGTATCTGATATTGAGTGGTGACTGAAACTGAGTGAACGTGCGCCTACACCCTTCGGGGTAAAGCAAATACGAGAGTGGCCCTATAGTAGGTGAGATTCCAAGCTGGGTGACCACGACTTGGCCACCGAATTAGGGACGCAAAAGAATTGTTGAGTGAAATATCAGATTGTGCTTTTGTTTATTACTTGGTGCTGGTCACCAAATTGCGGAAATGGGAAACACCAAATCCCATAAGGGAAACAAAATTGTGAAAGGTGAAACACCGCTTGGGTATATGTTGCAGAACTTCGAGACTCTCTTTGCAGTTCATCAATATGGGAGGAAGCTGCATAAGAGCAGGCTGCGAGTTCTGTGTGAGGTTGATTGGCCCCTCCTTTCTCCTTCATGGCCGCAGGAAGGATCAATGGAGCCTGAAGAGATCCAAAAGGTTCATTCAGTGGTCACTGGACGCCCAAGGCATCCGGATCAATACCCTGTATGGATATATGGAGTAGTCAATGTAACAGAGCAGCAGGAAATGCTGGCAGAATGCTTGGTTGTGTAGGGAGAGGTATTCGCAGTAGGAAAAGGGAAGTGCTCATGCCACTGTACAGAGCACTGGTGAGACCTCACTTGAAGTACTGTGTGCAGTACTGGAGACCGTATCTCCAGAAGGATATAGACATCTTAGAGAGAGTTCAGAGAAGAGCTACTAAAATGGTGTAGGCTTGAAGGAGAAAAGTTACCAGGAAAGGCTTAATGATCTTAACATGTACAGCTTGGAAAAAAGACGAGACAGAGGAGATATGATAGAAACATTTAAATACGTAAAGGGAATCCACAAGGTAGAGGAAGGGAGTATATTTAAAAGGAAACAAAGTAGCAAAACAAGAGGACATAGTCTTAGATTAGAGGGGCAAAGGT
The DNA here is from genome assembly GCA_009667805.1 of Leptobrachium leishanense. Classification (NCBI taxonomy): domain Eukaryota; kingdom Metazoa; phylum Chordata; class Amphibia; order Anura; family Megophryidae; genus Leptobrachium; species Leptobrachium leishanense. Next base: position 317,665,898 of record CM019065.1, read on the forward strand.
TTAACCCTTTCGCTGCTGAGGCTTTTCCCGCCCCTGTGCTGAGGTCATTTTTACCTGTTTTGCGCATCATGTTTAAACGTGTTTTGAAGGCTTATTTTAGTATATGACCCAGACATATTATATATCGTTCTTTTCCGTCAGACTCGGTAGATTCATAATATGTCATTATTATATGTATATGTTATGTCATGTCTGTATATTATAACAAAAAATGCAATAAAATATGTATTTTCAATAATTTACAACGTGTAAAGTGTTTTTTTCCACATTTTAACATGCGAGCAATTGCGGTTATATTTTGTATGGGGTGCGCTTGTTAAAAAAATTAGAGATGGGGTCTCGTTACATTTTTTTTTGGGGAAAATTACACTATTTTTAACAAACGCACCGCATACAAAAATCGTTAGTGCAGCATCATTGTTCACATTATAATTGAAATGGGAACAATATTGCTGCATTAACAAACCCAAAAAAAATAAAAAAAGTGTTTATTTTTTTTTTTTTTTTTAATTTTTTTTTTTTTTATTTTTCATTTTTTTTTTTTTTTTTACAAAATTTTACACTTTCATGTTTGGTATCGTTGGAACGGCCATGCTCTGGCCGATCCAACCATACCAAAATTTAACCCCTAACTGCCACGGATCGGGAGATAGGGAGTTCATTGGAACTCCCTATCTCCACAGTTGGTGGCAGTTAGGGGTTAACTCTAGGACTGGCGTCATCGTGCTACGCACGATGACGCCAGTCCTCTGGGGGAGTTCCCGGAAGCTTGGCCGACATCCAAGATGTCGGCCAGCTCCGGGAAAGGATCGCGAACCGGCGCTTTTCAGCGCCGATTCGCGATCCAGCTCCCCAGGGGTTAATGCCAGGCATCATTTGGAAGGGCAGGCTGTGCCCTTCCAAATGATGCCTGGTTAAGCCCCGCAGAGCCACCGATCGGGAGGGAGAGAGGTCCGAACGACCTCCCCCCCTCCCTTTCAGGCGCCTCCCGCACATGCGGGGGGGGCGCCTGAATTAGGTGTCGTCGCGCCCCCGCGATGACACCTAATTCTGGCGGCTGGTGGTCCGGATGCGCGGCTGACATCCAGGATGTCAGCCCGCACCGGAGGGGCCAGCGATCGGCCGGAACCCGGCCGAACGCTGACCCCATGGGAGGACGCGCTCAGCGCGTCCTCAGCACACCAGCGGGAATGCTGAGGACGCGCTGAGCGTGTCCTTAGCATTCAAGTGGTTAAAAGTAACATCAGGAAGCATTATTTTACTGAGAGGGTGGTGGATACATGGAACAGTCTTCCAGTTGAAGTGGTAGAGGCCAAAACAGTAATTGAATTTAAGCAGGCATGGGATAGGCATAAGGCTATCCTAAACAAAAGATAAATCCAGGTAAAGTATCCATGTAATTGGGCAGACTAGATGGGCCGAAAGGTTCTTATCTGCCAACATTCTCTGTTTTTAATGATATATGGGTATTGTATGTGCTCTGTATATATGTGTTGCGTTTGCTTAAAAAAAAAAATGCTCTGTGTATGTTTCCTGTAAATATGCTTTTGCAGTATGTATACAGAAGCTATTATTTGTTGCATTGAACGAATACACTATGAGTGTGTGCTGAGTAGTATTATATATGGCTGCAGCCAGTGTGGGTATGTGCTATTTACATAGCAAATGTGTATAAATGTTATGAATATGGATTTAGAGTTGTGTGTGTATATGTGCTCTGTGCAGTAAGTGCATATATGTGCTGTGTTTATGGTGCAATGTATATGTGCTGCCCAGTCTGTATAAGTGATATATATGTGTATAGTGGGTTTATATGCTCTTTGGTTTTGTATGCATTGCAATGAAAATGATCTATGTATGAAATCTCTGTTGTGTGTGTGTATATGTATTATGGTGTGTACAGTGTTCAGCCGGTGTTTTGAGTTTTTCGGGTGTACCCCTAAAATGCATAGTTAAAATGAATGTAAAATTGTAAGACAGGATGAATTCTAATGAACATATTTCAGAGAGCATTGAGTAAAAAGGCTAAATTAGGAAGAGACCTGCAATTAGCAAGAGAAACAAAAAAAACCTGTTTTTGACTGAGGAATGTTTGAAGTCTGTTCAAACCAAGACAAAAGGTGATTTGATTGTGTGTGCTAAACATGCGTTTTTTTGTAAGTGAGTGGCGTACTGTGCTACAGTTGTTCATTAAGTGTATATGTCTACGGCAGAATTGCCACTTGTTCTGGTATGTTATAAATGCTTGATTTAAAGATCTAGTATGATTTATGTACCAGTATTTTTGCTCCAGTAAGTGAATGTGTTGTGTGTTATAGGCTGCGAGAGTTTGTTGACATTTTATGTAAAAAGTGCTGTTACTTCTCAATTGCATTTGTGTCTATTGTAAGAGACTCTGCTTAAAAAAAAAAAAGGTTGTTGCCACTTTGAACCCCCCCCCCCCTTATGCAAACAAGTAACACTGACAGAGGAGAAAAGGTGGGAGGGAAGGTTCTAGGAGAGGAGTCTGAGAGATACAGCAGGTATAGAGGAAAAAACTGCAGGCGTTAGATCAGTTTGGAGAAATTGTAAAATAAATCAAAGATAAGTAAGTGATAATAAGAAAGTAAAAGACAAGTAAAATGGGGAATGCACAAAGAAGTTGCTTATGATGAGAAGAGAGAAACGTGTTATAAAATGTGTATTATTGAAAGTAAGATGAATAAAAAAAAGTAATAGCCCGTGGCGCTGCGCCAGTACCACATCCCACAAAAAGCCAGGCAACACATCCAAGTCCACCTTGAACGCTTGCTAAAGTACGGTTTTCTAAAGTTTTGTGCGTCTTCATGGAATACCCCGTTGCTCCAGTTCAGGAAGAGGGCACTCAAGAACTCACATCTGTACAGGATTTAAGGGCAGTTAATTCTGCCACAGTGACTTTATACGGATTTGGCCCAATTGAGTGTAACCTCCTAGCTCTGATACCCGGCAACACAGAATTCTACACTTAATTTAAAAAGATGTGTTCTTCTGTTCCGGCTTGGCTCCAGCGAGTCAGCTATTGTTTGCCTTTCAGTGGGAAAATGTCCAGAATGGCTCCAAACATCAAATGACGTGCCTCCTTCAAGGTTTACTATCCTCGGGAGAGCGCTGAACAAAGACTCTCAGCCAGACAAAGCTACCCTATTGCAGTATGTTGATGAACTCCTGCTTGCCTCACCAACTGAAGAAGATTGTTTCAATGCCACAAACAGAACTGTTAAGTATTTTATGCAAGGCAGGCTACAAAGTTTCTAAAAGAAAGGCCTAAATCTGCCAACGCAGTGTGAAATACCTAGGCTTTCAACTTACAGGTACCAAGCGTGCAATCCAGAACGCAAAGAATCAGTCTGCGTGTCCCTCAACCACAGACTCGTTGCCAAGTAAGAGAATTCTTGGGAGCTGCAGGCTTCTGTCGCCTGTGGATCCCCAACTCTGCCATCATTGCCGAGCCTCTGTACCAAGCCACCAAAGGTGCAGAGACTGACCTATTCATTTGGGGTGAAGAACAAACTGAGGCTGTCACCCAATTCAAGACTTTGTTGCTTGAAACCACTGCCCTCCTGGTTGCAGAAGCAGACAAGCTCACAATAGGCCAAGAACTCTTTGTGAAAGTCCCTCATGCAGTCCAGACTCTTCTAGACCAAAAAGGCAATTACTGGTTCAGCAATGCAAGAATGACCAAGTACCAAGCCATGCTGTGTGAAAACCCAAGAGTTCACTGGAACTTATCTCCACACTGAATCCTGCTACATTGCTTCCAGATGCTTCAGAAGACCATGAACATGAATGCCTCCAAGTAATGGATGAAGTATATAGCAGCAGACCTGACCTCAAAGACATACCCCTAGACAAATACGACTTGCAACTGTTCACTGATGGAAGCAGTTTTGTTGAAAATGGAAAGATTTGCTGGGTACGCAGTAGTCACTCTTGACGAAACAATTGAAGCAAAACCACTGCCTAATGGCACTTCTGCTCAACTAGCTGAAATTATTGCCCTTACCAAAGGTCTAGAACTATCTGAAAACAAAAGGGTGAACACATACACCGATTCCAAGTATGCCTTCATGACAATTCAGGCTCACGGAGCACTCTACAAAGAACGTGGCCTCCTAACATCTGCAAGCAAACAAGTCAAAAATGCCCTTGAAATATTGAATCTACTGGATGCGGTATGGAAACCGTCCGCAGTTGGTGTTATACATTGTCGAGAAACACCAGAACGGCAAAGAAGAAGTTCCCAGAGGAAACCATAAAGCAGATCAAGTGGCGAAGGAAGCAGCAAGACAGACACAAGCCTTGAGCGTGGCTGTGATTGGAAAGAAACCAATGCCAGAGAACTCGACAGCAACAGGAGAATCACTTGAAAAGCTTCCGGAATGGAAATCCGGAACACCGAACAGAAACTTCGGTTCCCCAGAGAGGACTGGTTCAAGTTGACTCACCTATAAAGTCGAAACTCTGCTCTGTCTAAATACTGCGCTTCAAGATATGCCTAACGTTGACATCTATATGAATAAGAGAAGATTTGCACCTCATGGAGAATTTATCGAAGATGTTCTTTGCCATTGGTACAATGAATATAAACTTCTAGAGAAGCACCACAGCTACATCCAATGGTTGTTTCCTCTACGTGAACAAGGCCGGAATGCACATGCAAAGCCTCTGACTACTTCTGAAATTGAAATTATGAAGAACACCGCTGAAATCCAACATAGGCTACGGAGAGCCTATAAACTGATGCTGAATTTCTTCGGCGTAAAATTAGTGGGGGAAGAGGAGACAGAAGTGATACGAGACTCAAATTTTTCGACACGCTTCTCCAATTTGAATACTAACACCCACAATAACCTGAGAATTACCCGAATTGTGAGAAGCATGGGAGAGCTGGGAGCTGCACAATACCAAGCTCCGCTGGTGAAGTTCTTACTGAAAGAGATACTGGTTGAAGATCAGCTGCAAAATATGAAAGAAAGTGCCCTGAAGTATTTCCTGCCGACTGTAAAGAATGAACATGAAAGAGATGCACTGTCTGAATATGCTCTGAAGCACAGAATACCCAAGTATGTCAAAAGACTTCTCTCAGTGGTGACACCCCTGTTGCCAACACCCATTACGCACTGAACTCCAGCCTACTCTGAAAAGGAGAAGAAATGGCTCTCCGAAGAGCCAGGAGAATACAGAGAAGACTGATGGTACCAGTTGGAGAGTGAAAGAATTGTCTTACCAGCCACCCTGGCACCTGAAATTGTCCGGGCCCTGCATTCCAGAACACATGGAGGAAAGACAGCCATGGAGCAGCAACTAGAACCGCACTTGTACATTCCTGGACTCACCTCCGTCTGCAGAGTAATTGCGCAACAATGTGTCACTTGTGCTAAGAACAACCCAAGGCAAGGGATAGTACAACCACCAGGAGTATTATCGGTTCGATTATCTCCAATGTCCTCCCTACAAATTGACTTTACTGTTCTCCCACCATGCAAAGGATATAAATATCTGCTGGTGCTAGTATGCACACTAATGGGATGGATTGAAGCCTACCCAACTCGAACAGAAAAGACTGCAGAGGTAAGGTGCCTCGAGAGAAAATTATCCCAAGGTATGGACTGCCTCTTGAAATCGGATCAGACAATGGCCCAGCCTTCATACAAAGTTGTTTGCAGCAGCTCGCCCGATTGTTAAGAATCACCTGGAAACTGCACTCTGCATACAGATTTCAAAGCTCTGGAAAAGAGGAAAGAATGAATAGAAATCCAAAGACATTGATGGCTAAAATATGCCAAGAAACATCAATGAAATGGCTGGATGTGTTGCCAATTGTTCTACTGCATGTGAGAAGCAGCCCTACCTCACTCCTAAAATTGAGCCCATACGAGATGATGCTTGGTTATCCCACCCCTTTGATAACTAGGTTGAGGGGGGGATCCCCGGGTATTAGGAGAAACTGACCTACGCCAGCAAGTGATCAGGTTAGTTCAGACGATGCAGAGCATGTATACATGAGTTAGTGGACACATACCACATTTCCTATACTTACCTTTACACAGATACTGTCCTGGGGACTCAGTATGGGTTAAGGAATGGAAGGTAGACCCGTTAGGGGTTTTTATGTTGTCTTGTTATCAACTTCCACAGCAGTGAAAGTGGCGCCATGGATACACCACTCACGATTGAAACCTGCTGCAGAGGTTACGGACCAGGCATGGAAAGTGATAGCCAGTGAATCTGACCCACTGAAGCTACGTTTCCACCGTACCCAAGCAGCTGCACAGACCGGAGAGGAATAAGGGAGAGCCAAGTCTAGTTGACCACCTGCTCTCCAAACTCCAGTCTTTGTGCCTGTTGTTATTGAAAGACCATTAAGTTTATCACATTCCCAATCGATGGAAGCTCCAGAGGTACCCCAGGAGGCCCATGAGCCTCTGCTTCCAGATACTATTTTTAAGAGGTTAAAAAAAAAAAGACCATTTGAACAGTACCAAAGGATCCTTATATGTATTGGGATTATTGTTTTATTTTTGATCTTACTGACACTTGTTGCTGGACTATTTTTTTTTTTTTCCCAATCCAGCTCCCTAAGGGAGTGATGTCAGCCCCTATTGTGATGACACCGGAATTTGACATGACTGTCCTACTGGCACAGGATCGCCGGAAACGAGAATTGACAAGACCAGAGGATAAACTGCTTATTAAATTTGCGTATGCAAAGAAGTCAGGATATGAATCCTTTTGGGTGTGTAACAAATTGAACCAAGGGTCATCAGTTATTCCCACCTTAGCGGTACCCCTTAACTTGTTTGACTTCCCTGTGAATAAAGGTGTAGTGGTCCCTAGTGTTCTTAATCTGACTAAGAGCTTAATTATGCCAAAAACAAACCACACTATTCAGATCAATAATTGGGCTTACTTCCCTTTATGGTGTTTTAAACTAAAGAAAAATCAGGCCCCACCTAGTTCAATGTGTAAAGAATCCTTGTTTAATGCAACTCTAGATGTATCTGTTCCAGGGGCATTGGGAAATAGTCTCCAAGTAATGGTTTGTTGCGGAAACTTATGTCACATGTGGATAAATACTGATATAAAGACGTGGTGTTACCTGGCCTGGGTAGTCCCCCTCCAGCGGATCAAAGGTGATACCCTGGACCAAGGGACACCACAACCACGTTATTCCTTAAATTTTGCTAAACGAGAACTGTTTTCCAAAGGTGATATGGCCTGGTCTTGGTTTCCTTCCTTCACAGGATGCGGCATTGAAATGATGAGAAGACTTAATATGTTGTACTAAAGGATGAAATTGTGAATATTACTATTGCTGACATCCAACTGTTGAATGCGGAGCTCCGATAAATTCATAAATTAACCCTTTCGCTGCTGAGGCTTTTCCCGCCCCTGTGCTGAGGTCATTTTTTACCTGTTTTGCGCATCATGTTTAAACCTGTTTTGAAGGCTTATTTTAGTATATGACATCGACATATTATATATCGTTCTTTCCGTCAGACTCGGTAGATTCATAATATGTCATTATTATATGTATACGTTATGTCATGTTTGTATATTATAACAAAAAATGCAATAAAATATGTATTTTCAATAATTTACAGCGTGTAAAGTGTTTTTTTCCACATTTTAACATGCGAGCAATTGCGGTTATATTTTGTATGGGGTGCGCTTGTTAAAAAAATTAGAGATGGGGTCTCGTTACATTTTTTTTTGGGGAAAATGACACCATTTTTAACAAACGCACCGCATACAAAAATCGTTAATGCAGCATCATTGTTCACATTATAATTGAAATGGGAACAATATTGCTGCATTAAAAAAACAAAAAAAAAAAAAAAAAGTGTTTATTTTTTTTTTTTTATTTTTTTTTTTAATTTTTTTTTATTTTTATTTATTTTATTTTTTTTTTTTTACATTTTTTTTTACTTTTATGTTTGGTATCGTTGGAACGGCCATGCTCTGGCCGATCCAACGATATCAAAATTTAACCCCTAACTGCCACGGATCGGGAGATAGGGAGTTCATTGGAACTCCCTATCTCCACAGTTCGTGGCAGTTAGGGGTTAATGCTAGGACTGGCGTCATCGTGCTGCGCACGATGACGCCAGTCCTCTGGGGGAGTTCCGGAAGCTTGGCCGACATCCAAGATGTCGGCCAGCTCCCGGGAAGGATCGCAAATCGGCGCTTTTCAGCGCCGATTTGCGATCCAGCTCCCCAGGGGTTAATGCCAGGCATCATTTGGAAGGGCAGGCTGTGCCCTTCCAAATGATGCCTGGGTTAAGCCCCTGTGAGCCGCCGATCGGGAGGGAGAGAGGTCCGAAGGACCTCCCCCCCTCCCTTTCAGGCGCCTCCTCCGCACATGCGGGGGGGGGGCGCCTGAATTATGTGTCATCGCGGGGGCGCGATGACACATAATAATGGCGGCCACTGCTCCGGATGCCGGGCTGACATCCAGGATGTCAGCCCGCACCGGAGGGGCCAGCGATCGGCCGGAACCCGGCCGAACGCTGACCCCAATGCGAGGACGCGCTCAGCGCGTCCTCCGCATACCAGGGGCAATGCTGAGGACGCGCTGAGCGCGTCCTTAGCATTGAAGTGGTTAAAGTTATATCAGAAAATAGCTATTGAACAGATACAGGCTGTATTAAATGGAATGTGTGAAATGACGATACAATATGAATGTTGTACTTATCTCCGCACAGCTACTGATGATGTACCTGAATATTTTGATGCAATTCTCAAGCACCAAGAGAAAGTGTCCCATCTGGGGTACATTTGGGTCATGGTTTGGCTCAATCCTAAATGCTATTTCCAGGGTAGGGTCCCTGATCCTCATTAGTATACTAATTCTTATCTGTGCACTAACCTACAAGTTAGCCATGTGTCTGTGGCCAACCTGCCGTAAATTCCTGAAGCCAGAAGATAGGCCCCTGGGGGACACTTCAGATTACCATCCAATGAGCCAAGTAACCCCTACTGATTAAAAAATCCTTAATGATTTAGTTAGTTGGCTGGGAGAGGTCATTGTAGACTCTCCGCCAAGAGGAGGGAATGAGATAGCACCTCTTGGGATTTAATTTAGAAATATACTAACACAGCTAATCCGCCATTTTGGTGTTCGCTCAAGGTATGCTACCAACTCCATTTTGTGTTTTAAAAGTCTGCAGTCCCTTTGTGCTCACTAGAGTCAACTAAGTTTGCCTGCTCTAACTAAGTGTAGCCTCAAATAAACCTGATTTCTGCTGACTGAAGAATTATCTCTTCTCCCCCCCAGGTCTTTAACTCTAAGCCATAAAGGTTGCTTAATATATCGAGACAGCAGGAATGCGTAAATCCCATAGCTTGCCATATTTGCTTTAGAAGAATGATTCCTTTTTATGACCATATTGACTAGACAGAGAATACAGAGTGGGCTCAAGGGTCGTTTCTTTGAAGTGAATCTTGCTGACTTGCAAAATGATGAATAAAGTCCAATATGTATAATGAAGGTTGATATGATAAGTGGGAGGGTAACCTGGGGAGGGGAATAAGGTGTGCATTTTTTACAAGCCATGTATAAATTCTTTGTCTCTCTGTTGGCTCGGCCCTTGAGTCTTTTTGGGCTAGACCTGACTCAAGGCTCGGTACCGAATAAATGCTTTTCCTGCTTAAGAAGGCCTCCGTCTCCTTTGTCTACCACCGAGTCACAATCTCCTAACCCGAATTACACCCAGATACTAACCGCCTATTTAAATGTTTTACGTAGATTCTAACATTCCAGAGACTTTTGTAGCAATTAACTGCAGAACCTACCTAGTGTAAATAGAGGCGCCAGCAGGGTAATTTAGAGAGACAAGGTCAGTAGGCCCGACGCCTGGCTAAGAAATAGAACAAAGCTTTAATGTTTTTGCAGATGTACCCTTATCAGTCAGGAGTACACTTTCACTGATGGAGATGGTATGGAGCGTTCTCACTTCCCTTTAAATCATCTATGCGTCTAATTGTTTAAACCGTGGGACAGAAGAGGTGTCTAGTGTCTGAACAAAGGAGGAAGGGGGAATCTCAGAGAGGGGATGCACTTTTCAATTTCCAATGTACAAAATGTAATGTATTGAGATTCTGGACTCGATCCTGCTCAAGTCTGGTACCAATAAATGCCTTTCCTGTATCAAGACTTGCGTTTGTGTAAGTTTCTGACTCATTCGTTTGATAAAATGAACCATTCGATTACATTTGGTGTTCGTGTCTGGGATAGTTGTCAAGGGCAATTCAGCAGAAACTACCAAATGGCAGCGCTTTACTGCAACCCACGCTATCCTGGGCTCCAGGGCCGTCTTTAAGGAAAGGCAAAAGGGGCAGTTGCCCCAGGCCCAGTCATATTTGAGGGGCCAAAAGCAGACTGCTTTGTTTGTGGGCGGCTGGGGCCATTTTACAGTGGTGGTTCTATTTTTTTTTTTTTTTAGGCCCCAGGCTTCTGTGGAAGCACTGCAGCCAGCCTACCTAGGCCCGGTGGGCCCCCTCTGATGTCAGAGAGGGTGTGCCACAGAAGGCGGGGCCAAACGGGAGGAAGACAGTTGAGGTTTACTGACTGCATAGGCCTGGACATACCCTAATCAAAGGACCTCACATGGAGGCTGCAGCTCCTTGTGCTGACTCTATCCCCTCCTTCCACAGACAGAGCCATGAGCCTCCACGTGCTGCTGGAGTACAAGAAGGTATTTGAGGGGGGGCCTGGTATTTGGGGGGGCTAGGAGAAACACAGGACAGGTCCTGCTCAAAAACTGGCTGCACATCACAATCTCCCTCCAGCTCTCAGCTCAGGGGCATCCTCTCCTTTCATGCAGCAAGAGCTGTGCAGAGGCTGACTGTCACAATCTGTGTGTAGCAATGTTTGTGTGCACAACCTAATACAGGGAGAAAGTAAACCTCTGAGCTTGCAATCTGACGCTGGGGGCTGCACAGGTTTGGGAGAACGAGCTGCCCATGGTTTCAAGCAGGCAGCACTTGTCTGTCAGTGGTGAGGCGCGTTCAGTTCCTCAGCAGCTGCTGAATTGTTCCATTGCAGCAGATCAGTTTGCTGCAGCCGTCTCACTGAACGCTTTGGCTGTGAATATGGAAGCGAAAGGGCAGAGGATTGCTTGATGAAAGGTGCGGTGTCTGCAAAATCCACATTTTGTCCATTTTATTACCACTTTAATGTTAAGGTTTACCATGTTCCAATAAATATTTGCTGTTTTGGGCCAACAAACCGGCAAACTGAACATTTCCTTATTGGATTATATATATTTACTAATATATACTATATACTATATTTTTTCTTACACTGCAGCAGCTGGGGCAACGTAATCTGACTGCGTAAATCTTCAGCTGATGGGATGCTGTCACATTGTGCGGAAGGAGCTGGTACATTCATTACTGTAGCATCATCCCTATCAGTGGAGGTTGTAGGCAATGACATGGCAGGACATACAGTGGGGGTAGAGACAGATGAGGACCTATGCAAAGTTTTGCGCCAACGGGATGCGTGGCAGGTGGGTCATATGTCACCTCAAGCACGTGGTACCCAAGTGTCTGGTGTCTTTCCCACGCTTGAGCCTCATCTGACATAGATTACAAATAGCAACGGTGGGGGTCTGCTGCACATTTCTTAAAGAACTCCCAGACAGCAGAGTTCCTGGATGTGTGCTTTGAGACAACAGCGCTCTGCATCTGAGCAGCTCTGACATCTGATGCCTTGGACTGGCTAGTGCTACGGTTGGTCATAGAGGATGTTGTGCCTCGTGTTTGTTGTGCCTCCTCCTCACTTGACTCCTCTGTTCGATCAGGCACCCAGGTGGAGTCAGTGACCTCATCATCGTCATCACCCCCTATCTCGTCACTGGAGCCAACTTGGCAGTATGCTGCAGCTGCTGGGGCAACATGAGCGCCAGTTATTTGTGTGTCATCACTGGCACCCCCTTCCTCTATGTTGATTATACTCCCTTCCTCAACCTCAGATTGAATCAGAGCACTGTACTTGCTGTGCATCCTCAAGCAGCATGTCACTGTCATTGTAGTCAAACAATTCAGCTGACTCTTCCGTGTGTGATAGTGAGGCTACGGCAGGAGTAGCTGTGGACATGGAGGCTGCATTAGATGTTTTGGCAGCTGAGATGGACTGTAAACCACTACAAGCCTGGCTGGCAGAGGATTCGGAGGATGAGGATGGCCTGGTTAGCCAATCCATCAAATCCTCTGTATGTTGCTGCTGCTTAAGACGGCCAGCACCAGTTAGAAAGGACAAGCGTGCCCCTGCAGAGGATGCACCACGTCCACGATGACCAGAGGCACAGCCTCCCGACACAGAGGCTGCTTGCCCTCTTATCTGTGCCTGGGAGCGTCTGCCTGTCCTTTTTGGTCTTTCTGACATGGTGAGTGATATATACAGTGGCAAGAAAAAGTATGTGAACCCTTTGGGATTACATGGAGTTTTGCATGAATTGGTCATAAAATGTGCTCTGATCTTCATCTAAGTCACAACAATTTGAAAAACACAGTCTGCTTAAAATAATACAACACAAACATATGTTTTCATGTGTTTATTGAACATAACATGTAAACATTCACAGTGCAGGGTGGAAAAAGTATGTGAACCTGTGGACTTAATAACTGGTTGACCCTCCTTTGGCAGCAATAACCTCAACCAAACGTTTCCTGTAGTTGCAGATCAGACCTGCACAACGATCTGGAGTAATTCTGGACCACTCCTCTTCACAAAACTGTTTCAGTGTAGCAATATTCTTGGGATGTCTGGTGGGAATCGCTCTCTTAAGGTCATGCCACAGCATTTCAATCGGGTTGAGGTCAGGACTTTGACTGGGCCACTCCAGAAGGCGTATTTTGTTCTGTTGCAGCCATTCTTTGTTGAATTACTTGTATGCTTTGGGTCATTGTCCTGTTGCATCACCCATCCTCTCCGGAGCTTCAGTTGGCGGATAGATGGTCTCACGTTTTCCTGCAAAATGTCTTGATAAACTCCTCTGGAATTCATTTTTCCATCAATGACAACAATCCGTCCAGGCCCTGAGGCAGCAAAGCAGCACCAAACCATGATGCTCCCTCCGCCATGTTTTACAGTGGGGATGAGGTTTTGATGTTGGTGTGCTGTGCCTTTTTTTCTCCACACATAGTGTTGTGTGTTTTTTCCAAACAACTCAATTTTGGTTTCATCTGTCCACAGAATATTTTGCCAGTAGTGCTGTGGAACAACCAGGTGCTCTTTTGCAAACTTCGAACGTGCTGCAATATTCTTTTTTAACAGCAATGGCTTCCTCTGTGGTGTCCTCCCATGTACTCCATTCTTGTTTAATGTTTTCCATATTGTAGATGTGTCAACAAAAATGTTAGCATGTGCCAGAGATTTCTGTAAATCTTTAGCTGACACTCTAGGATTCCTCTTTACCTCATTAAGCATTCTGCGCTGTGCTCTCGCAGTCATCTTTACAGGACGACCATGCCTAGGGAGAGTAGCAACAGTGCTGAACTTTCTCCATTTGTAGACAGTCTGTCTTACCGTGGACACATGAACATCAAGGCTTTTGGAGATATTTTTGTAACCCTTTCCAGCTTCATGCAAGTCAACAATTCTTGATCGTAGGTCTTCTGAGAGCTCTTTTCTGCGAGGCATGGTTCACATCAGGCAGTGCTTCTTGAAACCAGTAAACCCAAAACTGGTGTGTATTTTTAAAGGGCAGGACAGCTTTCAGCAACACATCCAATAATATCACACTGATTGGACTCAAGGTTGGCTCACTCCTGGCTCCAAATAGCTCTTGGAGAAGTCATTAGGCTAGGGGTTCACATACTTTTTCCACCCTGCACTGTGAATGTTTACATGTTATGTTAAATAAAAACATGAAAACATATGTTTGTGTTGTATTATTTTAAGCAGACTGTGTTTTTCAAATTGTTGTGACTTAGATGAACATCAGAGCACATTTTATGACCAATTCATGCAAAACTCCTTTAATCTTTATACCAGAGTTATGTATTTATTTAATCTACAGTGGCAAGAAAAAGTATGTGAACCCTTTGGGATTACGTGATTACCACAACTCTGGTATAAATCAGTGAGACATCCTGATTAGGGATGAGCGGTTTGGAACCGGACGATTCGGAGTTCGACCCGAACTTAGCCTGTTCGGGTAGATCGCGAACTCCGAACATTTTGCCGAGTTCGGTTCGGGTTCGGGAAAAAATAGAAATTTTGAAAAAAGTATAAAAAATCTAGAAATAAAGACTCTTTACTGCAGAATATTATAAGCAACGGTTTATTAGACATTTAATTAAAAACTAATGTATAGGTGCAACGATTTTCACCTTTAAATGACCTTTTTTTTTTCCAAACATAACAGATGTTTTTGTCTGGTCTAATCAATTTGATACATTTTATGTAGAATGAAGGTGTGGTGTCTGCTTCTGTTCTGAGTGAGTAATTTCCCTCCTAAAACGTCCTAATATGCAGCATTTAACTGCTGTGTGAAAAAATACAAAATTTCCTCATTGCCAGATTTTAACATCTAAAGCAATGTTATTTTTCACTTAAACATTTTTAAACATTCACAGGATTAAACATTCACAGGGTTATTCAGAGAGCAGTGAAAAGCAGGAGAATAACTGGAGAAGTGAAAATTCTAGGTCAAAATAGCCAAACCAGAAAAATTCTCCCATTTATCTCACTTTCCAAATCGGCTATTTGGTCTAGATTGTTCTCTTCTCCTGCCAGTTCTCCTTGCTTTCACCTCTCTCTCAGGGTTGTTCAGAGAAAGGTGAAAACCAAGAGAATGGCAGGAAAAGAGAACAATCTGGACCAAATAGCCGATTTGGAAAGTGAGATAAGGCTAGGGACAGACTAACGCATTTTTCACAGCGACCGTCAAAAAGTGCGTTCGAACGCATTGAGGTGTTTTTTCACGGAATGCGCGAAAACGGTCATACGATGCGCATTTTTGTGCATGATTTTTTACGGATCCAAACCAGGAAACTTTGGGTGTCTGGACGTTATGTTGGCCGGACATGAGCAGGGTCTGACGTCTCCAAATCACGCACACATGCCGCTAGTGGACGCAGCGCACTCTGTACGTCCGTACTAGCAGTTCTGCGTTCTCGAAAAAATGCTTAATTTTCAACTTGCATTGCGCAGCCGGACTTTCGTGCGACTGTACTTCGTATATTGGCCGTCATTGCCCGTCATTTGCTGCTAGTGCGGCCATGATTAAGTGCGCCTAAACGCACGTTAAAAATTCGCTAGTCTGACCCTAGCCTAAATGGGACAATTGTTCTGGTTTGGCTATTTTGACCTAGAATTTTCCATTCTCCAGTCATTCTCCTGCTCTTCACCGCTCTCTGAATAACCCTGACAGGGTTATTCAGAGAAAGGTGAAACTCAGGAGAATGACTGACGAGAAAATTCTAGGTCAAAGTAGCCAAACCAGAAAAATTCTCCCATTTATCTTAATTTCCAACTCGGCTTTTTGGTCTAGAATCTTCCATTCTCCTGCTTTTCACCGCCAAAAAAAATCAGTAAACTTTTTCTGCGTGTCTGAAAATGTCTCCTCTTTTCATACAGACTGCCGCCCCAAGCAGTTGTTTATGGATAGATTAAAGGAAAAGCATTTACCGTCATTTGAAACGCCATTTTTTTTGTTTTTAAGTGTTTCTATACATCCTAGAAATCCGCCACTTCATGGGCAGGTTATGGGGACCTCCAAGGCACGATATTTGAAGGAATTTTTGTTTTTATTTTTAACCCTTATTTCATGGAAAAATTCACTGTTCCTTTAAAAACTTTTTTTTTTTACTTTTTGTCCTTGTTTCATGTCCCCCAGGGCACTACCCGGACACCCATACACCTTTTATGGCAAATATCTAGCATATATATGCCCTCTTGGAGGGCACTCTATAAACCGAATTTTCAGCCCCATTGACTTGTATGGGGTTCGAGTTCGGGTTCGGACCCGAACATTTGGAAAAATTTGGGTTCGGGCCCGAACCGAACTCGGGTCGTTCGGCTCATCCCTAATCCTGATAGCTGGCAGCCAGTGACAAGACACGGATTACAATTCCCAGATATCTGATTCAAGTCTGAGACCCCGTGATGGGTGGCAGTGATGACACAGGTAATAATTCCCAGATATCTGCTACAAATCAGTGAGACCCCCTGATGGATGCCAGTGACAAGACACAAATTACAATTCGCAGAAATCTGCTAGACATATGTGGGAACCCCTGATAGCTGGCAGTGAGAAGACCCAGATTACAAATCTCAGAAACCTCCTATAAATCAGTGAGACCGCCTGATGGGTGGCAGTGACAAGACACAGATTGGAACGATTCCCATATAGTTTGTATAAGTGACTGACCCCCCCCCAAAATAGTTGCTGGGAGTGAGAACACAAAGATTACAACAATTCCCAGATATTTGCTAGAAATGAGACCCCCCCCCCAGTAGCTAGTGGCAGACTGGCAGTGAGAACACACACTAACACAAGAACAATCTCATCTCAAATCTCCTCTCAAACACGTGCAGAAGCGCTGTGTGAAGCCTTATATAGTGTGCTGCGGGACTTAGCTCTGCGAGCCCATGATTGGGCAAAATTTGCCCAATCAGGACTCTGAGCCGTGATTGGCATAGTCTTGAACCTGTCTTCCACCTGACCTGTGGTCAGGTGCAAGGCTGTAGCCAATTACAAGCTTCAGGCCAGTGGAAAAGTGCATTGTGGTACATTGTAGGCGAACACGCCGAAATGTTCTTAGTTCGCGAACAGGCGATGTTCGAATCGAGCTCAGAACTGATCGAACCGAACAGCTCATCCCTACTCTTTATGCAGACAGCATTCCTGCGGGTCCTCAGATCAGACAGGAGGAGGAGGACTATGTCAGTCGTGGGGGCATTGAAGGTGGGGATTCCTCAAGGGAGGGTTTTGTGTCCCCAGAAACAAAAGGAGTAGTATGTGGCTGGGAGGAGGTAGTGCTCGATAGCTTCATCCTCAGCGACAGCGACCAGGAAGACTCGAAAGCTAATGCCACCTCCAATTTATGTTGCATTTGCTCCCTTATCCTGCAAAGCCTTCTAAAGGACCCCAGGATTAGGGGTATCAAGGAGAGGGATTATTACTGGTTGACAACCCTTCTTGATCCATGATACAAGCGTAAGGTTGCAGAGCTCATCCCGTCCTCACAGAGGGAGCACAGGATGAAACCACTTGGACGCTCTAAAGCGACACTTGTGTAACACCTTTTCAGGCACTGGTAGGTCACCAAGTGTTGACACAGGTGCTTCTGAGTAGGGATGAGCTGTTCGGTTCGATCGGTTCGGAGTTCGCATCAAACATCGCCTGTTCGTGAACTACGAACATTTCCGCGTGTTCGCCCACAATGCACCACAATGGACCACAATGCACTTTTCCACTGGCCTGAAGCTTGTAATTGGCTACAGCCTTGCACCTGACCACAGGTCTGGTGCAAGACAGGTTCAAGACTATGCCAATCAGGGCTCAATCATGGGCTCACAGAGCTAAGTCCCGCAGCACACTATATAAGGTTTCACACAGGGCTTCAGCACGCGTTTGAGAGGAGATTTGAGAGGAGATTGTTGTTGTGTTAGCGTGTTCACACTGCCAGTCTGCCACCAGCTACTGGGGGGGTCTCATTTCTACAAAATATCTGGGACTTGTTCTAATCTGTGTGTTCTCACTGACACCCAGTATTTTGGGGGTCAGTAATTGCTACAAAATATTTGTGAATTGAGGTGATCTGTGTCTAGTCACTGCCACGCAGTATTTTGGGGGTCAGTAATTTCTCCAAAATATTTGGGAATTTAGGTAATCTGTGTCTTGTCACTGCCACCCTTCAGAGGGTCTCACTGATTTATAGAAGGTTTCTGAGATTTGTAATCTGTGTCTTCTCACTGCCAGCTATCAGGGGGTCCGACATACTTCTGGCAGATTTCTGGGAATTGTAATCTGGGTCTTGTCACTATCAGGGGGGTCTCACTGACTTGTAGCAGATTTCTGCAAATTGTAATTTGTGTCTTGTCACTGGCACCCAAGAGTTCTGGAAATCTTTAATCTTTATACCAGAGTAGAATCAGAGTTCTGTATATCTTTTAATCTATATATCACACACCATGTCAGAAAGACCAAAAAGGACAGGCAGACGCTCCCAGACACAGATAAGAGGGCAAGCAGCCTCTGTGTTGGGAGGCTGTGCCTCTGGTCATTGTGGACCTGGTGCATCCTCTGCAGGGGCATGCTTGTCCTTTCTAACTGGTGCTGGCCGTCTTAAGCAGCAGCAACATACAGAGGATTTGGTGGATTGGCTAACCAGGCTTTTCTCATCCTCCGAATCCTCTGCCAGCCAGGCTTGTAGTGGTTTACAGTCCACCTCAGCTGCCAAAACATCTAATGCAGCCTCCATGTCCACAGCTACTCCTGCCGTAGCCTCACTATCACACACGGAGGAGTCAGCTGAATTGTTTGACTACAATGACAGTGACATGCTGCTTGAGGATGCGCAGCAAGTACAGTGCTCTGATTCAATCTCTGATGTTGAGGACGGGGGTATAATCAACCTAGAGGAAGGGGGTGCCAGTGACAAACAAATAACTGGCACTCATGTTGCCCCAGCAGCTGCAGCATACTGCCAAGTTGGCTCCAGTGATGAGGAGATAGGGTGTGATGACAATGATGATGAGGTCACTGACTCCACCTGGGTGCCTGATCGAACAGAGGAGTCAAGTGAGGAGGAGGAGGCACAACAAACACGAGGCACAACGTCCTCTATGACCAACCGTAGCACTACCCAGTCCAAGGCATCACATGTCAGAGCTGCTCAGGTGCAGAGCACTGTTGTCTCAAAGCACACATCCAGGAACTCTGCTGTCTGGGAGTTTTTTAAGAAATGTGCAGCAGACCCCACCGTTGCTATTTGTAATCTATGTCAGATGAGGCTCAAGCGTGAGAAAGACACCGGACGCTTGGGTACCACGTGCTTGAGGTGACATATGACCACCTGCCACGCATCCCGTTGGCACAAAACTTTGCATAGGTCCTCTTCCTCCTCATCTGTCTCTACCCCCACTGTATGTCCTGCCATGTCATTGCCTACAACCTCCACCGACAGGGTTGATGCTACAGTAATGGATGTACCAGGTCCTTCCTCACAATGTGACAGCATCCCATCAGCTGAAGATTTACGCAGTCAGATTACGTTGCCGCAGCTGCTGCAGCGTAAGAAAAAATATAGTCCCAACCATCCCCAAGCACAGCGTCTAAATGCCAGCTTAGCAAAATAACTCGCATTGCAGCTGCTTTCTTTCCAGCTGGTGGACTCTGCTCCCTTCCATGAATTTGTTGAATGTGCTGTACCATAGTGGCATGTTCCAAAACGCCATTACTTTTCATGCAAGGCTATACCAGCACGTGGAAGACAATGTTATCAAGTCATTGGGAAAGGCAGTCAGCAGCAAGGTGCATGTGACTTTAGACACGTGGTCCAGCAAGCATGGACAGGGTCATTACATTTCCTTCACGGCACACTGGGTAACTCGGATTGCAGCTGGGAGGGATTCAAGACAGGGCTCTGTGCTGGAGCTTGTTCATCCACCACGCCTCCAGAAAGCTGCTTGTATGAGGTCTGTCTGCTCCACCATCACCACCTCTCCCTCTTCCTCCTCCTCCTCCTTCGGTGTCTCTGGCGAAGTGGCAGTTAAACCGACGCCTGACAAGGGCTACGCAATGGCTCAAGCAAAAAGATGCCATACTGTGCTTGAGCTGGTTTGTTTAAGGGACAGGAGCCACACCGGGCCAGAAATTCTGTCAGCTCTGCAGGGCCAGGTGCAGAGATGGTTAACACTATGCCAGCTTCAGCTGGGAATGATCGTCTGTGATAATGGCAGCAACCTTCTCTCCGCCCTACGCAAGGGTAAATTGACGCATGTACCATGCCTAGCCACGTCCTAAATCTAGTGGTACAGCGTTTCCTAACCAAGTACCCAGGGCTGCCAGAGCTTCTCAGCCAGACCAGAAAAGTCTGCAGTCATTCCCAGCAAGCATTCGCCTGGCAGAAATTCAAAGAGAATTCCACCTTCCCACAAACCATCTGATCTGTGACATGCCCACCAGGTGGATCTCGACATTAGCAATGCTGCAGCGTCTGCACAAGCAGCTGAGGGCCATCAACGAGTATCTGTGTGAGTATGGCACAAGGACAGGTTCAGGTTAACTTGGTTCCCCCCCCCCGCAGTGGCTGATCAAGGATGCATGCACTGTACTGTCACCATTTGAGGAGGCAACGAGGATGGTGAGGAGGGACAGTGCATGCATCAGTGACACAATTCCTTTAGTGTTCCTGTTGGAGCACACTCTGCGGGGAATTATAGATGTGGCTCTATAGGCAGAGCAGCAGGAGGAACAGGAGGCCTTCCCTAGCTCTCAAGGCCCCAGTCTTTACGCAGACAGCATTCCAGCGGGTCCTACTCAGATCAGACAGGAGGAGGAGGAATATTTAAGTAGTGGAGGCATTGAAGGTGGGGATTCCTCAAGGGAGGGTTTTGGGTGCCCAGAAACACAAGGGCTAGTGCGTGGCTGGGAGGAGGAAGTGCACGATTTGGTCATCCTCATTGACCAGGAAGACTCAGAAGCTAATGCCACCTCCAACCTACGCTGCATGGGCTCCCTTATAATGCAAAGCATGCTAAAGGACCCCAGGCTTCGTGCTATCAAGGAGAGGGATCATTACTGGTTTGCAACCCTTCTTGATCCACGATACAAGGGTAAAGTTGCAGAGCTCATTCTGTCCGCACAGAGGGAGCACAGGATGAAAAAACTTGAGGACGCACTAAAGCGACACTTGTGTAACACTGTTCCAGGCACTGGTAGGTTACCAAGTGATGACACAGGTGCTTCTGTGGCTGCGGATGATCAGAGGATTAGTGGTGAAGGCCAGGGTCGCTTGACTGATGCATTTTTTTTAATTTTTTTAGTCCACGACGCCCAGGGACGTCAAATGTAGGCACCCATTGCCAGCGTTTTCACCATATGGTGCAGGACTACCTAGGGGCAAGGGCAGACCTGGATACCTTTCCAGCAGATGATCCACTGGCTTACTGGGTATTGAGATTGGATCACTGGCCAGAACTTAGTCAATATGCTATGCAGCTACTAGGTTGCCCTTCATCTAGCGTGCTTTCCGAAAGGACGTTCAGTGCCACTGTAGGTTTTGTCACAGACAAAAGAGTGCGTCTGTCCACCGACTCTGTAGACCGGCTGACATTTATAAAAATGAATCAGTCCTGGATCAGCAGCTATCAATCCCCTGATGCTGAAGTAACGGAATAGATCGGGGATGTCTTCTGCATTCACAAAACCTCCAGCACTGAACTCTTCCACAATACCACAAAAGGGTTACGGTGTGAAGGCACTTGCTGCCATGAAAGGCACAATGTTTGGCTGCACTGACGCCTGTGCCAGATTTATATCATTTTATACCCTGCACTCTTCCACAATACTACAGAGGGGTTACTGTATGATAGTACATGCTGGTCTGGCAGTCTGGCACCAAAGGCACAATATCTTTGTGCACTGACGCCCATTACCAGATTCATATCTTTTTAATTTAGGACCACATGGTCCACCCTTGCATTCTTCCACAATAATACAGAGGGGTTACTGTATGATAGTACTTGCAGGCCTGGCACCAAAAGCACAATATTTGGGTGCACTGCCACTGACGCCTGTATCAGATTCATATCCTCAGAGGGGTTACGGTGTGACGGCACTGTTGCTGACGCTAAAGGACCAATTTTAAAGCTCCTATTGTTACTTTCATCCAAAGCCTGCATAATTTTCACAATAATTTAGCCAAAAAATCACTAAACTTTTTCTACGTGTCCGAAAATGTCTCCTCTTTCATACAGACTGCCGCCCCAAGCAGTTGTTTATGGATAGATTAAAGGAACAGCATTTACCGTCATTTGAAACGTCATTGTTTTGTTTTTAAGTGTTTCTATACATCCTAGAAATCTGCCACTTCACGGGCAGGTTATGGGGACCTCCTAGGCACGATACTTGAAGGAATTTTTTTTTTTTTTTTTTTAACCCTTATTTCATGCAAAACTCACTGTCCCTTTTTAAAAACTTTTTTTTTTTTTACTTTTTGTCCTTGTTTCCTGACCCCCAGGGCACTACCCGGACCCCCATACACCTTTTATGGCAAATATCTAGCATATATGCCCTCTTGGAGGGCACTCTAAAAACTGAATTTTCAGTCCCATTGAGTTCGAGTTCGGATTCGAACATTTGGAAAGTTCGGGTTCGAATACGAACCGAACTCGGGGTTGTTCGGCTCATCCCTACTTATTACCAATCAACCATACCAGCCTTCATGCATACTAGCACCTGGCACAGCAGGAACAGCGTAGGCAAAACTGACACAGTGGGAACAGTGGAGGTATGATTGGCACAGTGGGGACATTGGAGGCAGGACTGGCACAGCAGTTTCCATGGAGGCAGGACTGGCAAGGTGGAGACTAATGGTAAATTAGCACAGGAGGTGGAATTATGGCATGCTGTCACTGACGATGTTCTCAAGGCAGGCACAAGCAGTGGACTCATGCCAATCTGGCAAAGGTGTTGGACTCATGGCAAGTAGGGATGAGCTGTTCGGTTCGATCAGTTCGGAGTTCGATTCAAACTTTGGCCGTTTGCAAGTTTGCGAACTTCAAACTTTTTGGCATGTTTGGTTCGAGTTGGAATTTTTTTTTTTTTTCAAAAGTATTAACAATGCTTAAATACTAAAAATCTAGAAAAAGAGACTATTTACTGCAGAATATTATAAGCAACGGTTTATTAGATATTGAATTAAAAAATAATGTCTACGTACAAAGATTCTCACCTCCTAAATACCCTGTGTTCTCAAACGCCGTAAACAGGTGTTAATTAGTGTTTGGAAATAACATGTGCTTTTAATTAGTCTGGTCTGATGAATTTGATACATTGTCTGTAGACTGAGGGTGTGGGGTCTCCTGAACATGTATCAAACAACACCTGTGCTTCTGTGAAGTGTTCATTTCTCTACTAAATCTTCCTCTGATATGCTGTTTATCCCCTTAACCCTGCATTTCACTGCTGTGTGTTCAGCTCAATTTTACCGCTTTCGCTCATGTTTAAACGCTATTTGAAGCCACATTTTATTAAATGACCCAGACATATTAGATATCGTTCTTTCCGTCAGACACCGCAGATTCATAATATATCATTTTTATTTGTATTCGTCATGTCCTGCCTGTATATTTCTGACAAAAAATGCAATAAAAATCGAATTTTAATCATCTGCAGTGTGTAAACTGTTTTTTTTTCCACATTTTAGCACATGAGCGTTTGTGGTTATGTTTTCTATGGGGTATGCTTGTACAAAAATTCGAAATGGGGGCTTGGTACATTTTGTAGGGGGAATTACGTGATTTATAGCAAACGCACCCCATAGAAAAAAATCATAATTGAAATGTGAACAATATTGCTGCATTAATAAAAATAAAACTCAAAAAAAATTTTTTTTTTACTTTGATACCCAAATCCATGCACAGGCCTTTCGATTGACACCCTCTATGACCCCCTAGCTGCCATGGTTCTGGAGATATTGGGGTTCATTTGAACCCCCTATCTCCACCAGGGGATTCCGGGCAGCTAGGGGTTCCCAGCTATGCGTGAGGAAGTCAGGCAGTGAGGGGGGACCTGGGGGTGGAGCAACCATCCAAGATGGTGGCCCCCACCAGAGCTAGGCCGCACTTCGGCGCCGCAAGGCATCTCTATACACAGCCTCACAGCATCTCTATACACAGCCTCACAGCATCTCTATTGTGACGGAATGGGGTATTATCCGCCTGTGGGTGTGCTCCAATCTGACCCCCTGTTGATGGCGTCAGGCCCGACTACCGAGTGTCACGGCACTCGGCATCTCGAGCGGCCTGAGATGACCCTGGCGTTACCTCGCGAGTTGGTGTTGCCGAATTAAGTTGACCCGTTCCGTGTAGTGGGGAGCTAGGAGACCGCAGAGTGTCTCCTGCACTGTGATTTTAGCTATGAAATGACAACACCAAACGAGGCTGTATGCTTCAAGTCAAACGCAGTTGAACTGAGCCTTTACTCAAAAGGGACACGCATTTAAACATCTCACACACAAAGGAGACATGCCCAGGCTTGAATGGGAACTCAATTTGCATACAATGGCATGCTACATCATCAGATTACACACACACACAGAGCTAATGCACACAGAAATTAGCATACAATTGAATTTCAACACAGCCTTTCACTCCTAGCAACCAAAGGGAAATATAATACCTTTTAAATGCATCACACAATTACACATCTGAATCCACACTCATACAATACAGGATACGTGGTAATACATCACACCAATAAAACCACATCTAGAAAAGGTATAACTGTTCATTTCAACACGCAAAACCGAAAGAGTCTCAAATAAAGAAAAAGGTCTTTGAAATGTCCCAGGCTGTTAGTTCTGGGGCTCGCTGGTCAGAGCCCCTATGCCCGTTCCGTGACATTCCTCCCCCCTTCAAACGAGTCCGACGGACAAATAGGGGAAGTCGGGGAGCTTGGATCTCCGGGTTCCCGGGCCGATTGCCAAGATAGACCATCGGCATTCCTGTTCTGTGGCCCGGGCCGGTATTGGATAGAAAAGTTAAAAGGTTGGAGGGCCAGGCTCCACCGCAACAGGCGGCCGTTCTCCCCCGCCACCCGGTTGAGCCACACCAGGGGGTTGTGATCCGTCATTACGGTGAAGGACCGCCCGTACACATACGGCTGGAACTTTTGCAGGGCCCAAACCAAGGCCAGCAATTCTTTCTCGACCGCTGCGTACCCCACCTCCCGGGGTAGGAGTTTGCGGCTGATGTAAGCCACCGGATGATCCCCCCCGTCGTCCCCCACTTGGCTTAGTACAGCTCCCAGTCCGAACATCGATGCGTCGGTATGGACAATAAAGCGTTTGTTATAATTGGGAGCTGCCAAGAGGGGTGCTTGGGTTGGGGCGGTCTTCAGTTGTTGGAAGGCGGTTTCGCACTCCGGGGACCACAGGTCTTGGCGGGGCAGGGTTTTCTTAGTCAGGTCGGTCAGGGGTTTGGCGAGGACGCTATAGTTGGGAACGAATTTCCGGTAGTACCCTGCCGTGCCCAAGAAAGCGAGGACCTGAGTCTTGGTGATGGGGGTGGGCCACTCCAGAATGGCTTCTATCTTGGCCGGTTCTGGACGCTGGGTTCCCCGACCCACCCGGTGGCCGAGGTACTGTACCTCGGACATCCCTATCCTACACTTCACGGGTTTAAGGGTCAGGTTGGCGTCCCTTATCCGAGCGAATACCACCCCCAGATGGTGAAGGTGTTCCTCCCAAGTCTGGCTGTAGATGGCGATGTCGTCCAGGTACGCACAAGCAAATTCCTGGAGGCGATCGATCAACCGCTGAAAAGTGGCCAGGGCGTTCTTCATACCGAACGGCATGACCCAAAACTGGTACAGGCCGAATGGGGTGATGAAGGCCGACTTTGGGGTCACCTCCTCTGCAAGGGGAATCTGCCAGTACCCCTTGCACAGATCTACCGTGGTCAAGAAATGGCCCTGGGAGATCTGATCCAACAGCTCGTCGACTCGGGGCATGGGGTAAGCATCAGTGACAGTGCAGTCATTGAGCCTCCTGTAGTCGACACAAAACCGGGTGGTACCATCCTTTTTGGGGACCAGGACTACGGGCGAGGCCCATGGACTGGCAGAGGGCTCTAACTCCCAGCTCCAGCATCTCCCGGATTTCAGCCCGCATGGATTCGCGTACTGCCTCCGGGAGTCTGTATGCCGGTTGCCAAAGGGGACGCTGGCCGGGGGTTTCCACCTGGTGCACGGCCCGGCTGGTGTAGCCAGGGAGTGCGGAGAAGAGCTCCTGGTGCTCTTGGAGCAGCTGCCTAGCCTGCTCCTGCTTATGGGGACCCAACCCTTCCCCTAGCTGCACTTGTTCCACCCCTGAGGGCCGACCGTCTATCCCGGGGAGGTCTACCAGGGGGAACTGTTCTGCCTCCTCAGTCGCAGGAGCGCAGATGGCAGATACCGTATCGGGGCGCTCGTGGTATGCCTTCAGCATATTGACATGGAACGTCCGCTGGATCCTGGTGTCGGTACAGCTGACAACCACATAGGTGGTCTCTCCCACTTGGGTGACAATCCGATAGGGACCCTGCCAGGACGCCTGCAGCTTGTTCCGCCGCTGTGGTTTCAACACCAGGACCTTCTGCCCCACGAGAAACGAGCGGCTGCGGGCAGAGCGGTCGTACCATGCCTTCTGCTGGGCCTGGGCTGCCTGCATGTTCCCCTGAACCATCGCCGTGAGTTCGGTCAAGCGCTCTTGGAGCTCAAGGACGTAACTCATGGCGGGGAGCCCTTCGGCTTCCTGTCCCCCCTCCCACTGCACCCGGACTAAGTCTAAGGGGCCTCGCACCCGTCGCCCGTACAGGAGTTCGAAGGGGGAGAACCCGGTCAACTCTTGGGGAACCTCCCGGTAGGCAAATAACAGGTGGGGTAGGTATTTCTCTCAGTCTTTCCTCTCTTGGGTGTAAGCACGGATGAGCTGTTTCAGGGTCCCATTAAACCGCTCGCACAGCCCGTTCGTCTGCGGGTGGTATGGGGCGCTGTGAAGCACCTTAACCCCGCACAGACGCCAGAGCTGTTGGGTTAGCTCAGCGGTGAATTGGGAGCCCTGATCAGACAAGATTTCCTGAGGAAATCCTACCCTAGAGAACACCTGTAGGAGGCCATCGGCGATGGTGTCTGCCTGAATGTTAGACAGGGCCACCGCCTCGGGGTATCGGGTGGCGTAGTCCACCACGGTGAGAATATATCTCTTCCCGGTGGCGCTGGGGCGGGGTAAGGGACCAATTATGTCTACCGCCACCCGACTAAAGGGTTCTTGAATGATGGGCATGGGGTGAAGGGGGGCTTTCGGGTGGTCCCCAGTTTTCCCCGTTTTCTCGCAGGTCGGGCAGGTGCGGCAGTACTCCCAGACATCCTCACTAAGGCGAGGCCAGAAGAATGCTCGGGTTAACCGGTGTCGGGTCTTGGCCATTCCTAGATGGCCAGCGAGGGGAATGTCGTGGGCCAGTCTCAGGAGTTCCTTTCTGGGGGCCTGCGGTACTACTAGCTGTTTGTGGGGAGCCCGTGGTTTCTGAGCGTCTCCCCTATTGGTGTACCGATACCGATACAGTAGCCCATCTTCCCACTCAATGCTGTCGGCCTGTCCGTCGTCGGGACCCTGGCCGGCCCGGTCGCGGTACCTTTCTAGGGTGGGGTCAGTCTGGGTCTGGTGCCGGAGGGTGGCTGGAGAGCTCCACGTGAGGGGGTGGTCCGGGGGAGGAGGTGTGGGTTCGTCCGGTCGGGGGGGGAGGTCTGGGAGGCTTGGGGGGTCGGAGAGGTCTGGTTGGTCTCACCTGGGTCCCGACCGGAGTGCCTTGGTCGATCCGGTGGCTTTGTTGCCGGGTGGTCACTGGGGCGGCCGCGTCCGTGGCGTAGGCTGATACCAAGCATCCCAGGTCGTTCCTGTGACGGGATGAAAGTCCGCCTGCGGTCCTGCTCTCTGACCCCCCCCCTTTTGATGCCGTCCGGCCCGACTACCGAGTGGCACGGCACTCGGCGTCTCGAGCGGCCTGGAGGATGAAATGGCGTTGGTCCGGCGTCTGGAGAGATGGTGCGGTGTTGCCTTGGGGATCCCGTTCCTGGGTTGAGTGGTGATGCAGGAGACCGCTGAGTGTCTCCTGCAATATTGATTGTAGCTCTGAAATGAAGACACCAGACGTGGCTGTATGCTTTAAAACAGTGAAATGAATTTTATGCGTTTCAACAGGGTCATTTATACAACTTCACACAAACAGATTACCAACTCCCCCACCCACACAACCAGCACTGATTGGCTCCTTTCCCAGCCTCCTGTTCCCTATCAGGTCCCTTTCAGCCTTCCCATTGTCCAGGGATTAGGCAGATGAGGTCTTGGAAAAGCCTCCAATCCTCTGGCCTGCTGCATCCTCCATCTTGGGGCATGAGATCCTTTGTTCTGTGAAACCATGCTGAGATGAGCAAAATGGCGACGGGGAAAAACACATACAAACGGTTTCTTTCATACTTTTACAGTCACATCATACAGGGTACATTTTCATTACATTACACCAATAAACCACATCTAGCAATAAAATAAGAGGTCCATAGGCTCACATGCAAAACCAAAACGAAAACAGGAAAAATGGTCTTTAAAAAGGGTTCAGTCTTTAGTCCTGTGGCTCGCTGAAAAGAGCTCTCATGTCCGTTCCGTGACAGTTCCCCAGGAGGATTTCTGCCGGTAGTTGGTCGAGTAACCCCACCCGCACGGATCCCACCCCCGACCCCCAATCCAAATGGACTCGGGCGGTAGCGAGTCGGAGCACTTTGCCTCCGGCTACGCGAACAGCGACGGTGCGGTCCAGCCGGTCCTTTCGGGGAACCAGGTGAGGCCGGACAAACGTGATGGTAGCGCCGGAGTCGCGGAGACCTTCGGCGGCCCGCCCGTTAATCCATACCGCCTGTCTGTGGTGTTGGCGGTTGTCGGCGGATGCAGCCTGCACGGGATCGGCCTCATGCAGCATCCCCCATTCCTCCTGTGGGTCACAGTATGGGGATTCCTCCTGGTAACAATGAGCCGCAGGTGGGGCTCGGATGGGGCCCCGTGGAAGGGGCGGCTGGTTGGGGCAGTTCTGGCGGTAGTGGCCCATCTGGCCGCACCCATAACAACGGATGGTAGCCGTGGAAGGGGCCCGGTTTGGGACCCTGGGTGCGGGCCAGCGTGTTGTTGGCTCCGGCCGGGGAGGTGGGAGTGTGGCACGGGGAGGTGGTAGGGTGGATCGGGAGGGTGGAGGTCGTTCCCCCCCCCGTGGGACGTGCGCGTGTCCGTATACTCATCGGCCCAGGTGGCCGCTTGCTGCACCGTCTGGGGCTTCTTGTCCCTCACCCACTCCCGCACGGCCGGGACGGTGTGGTCGAAAAATTGCTCGAGAAGGAACAGCTGGGTGACTTCTTCGAGGGTTCGAGCCTTGCTTCCGGCGAACCAGGTCTTCATGTCCCGTTGCAGCCGGTGCGCCCACTCCACATGGGTAGTACCGTGGGGCCGCCGGGAATTTCGGAATTTCATCCGGCTGGCTTCGGGGGTGATGGCAAAACGGGCCAGCAGGGTTTGTTTCACCTGTTCGTAGTCCCGGGCTTCTTCGTCTGGGACAGTCCTGTAGGCCTCCGCAGCCCGCCCTGTTAGTTTACATGCCAGGATCCCAACCCAAGCGGCCCGTTGAACCTCGTGTAGTTGGCACGAGCGTTCAAAGTCCTGGAGGAAACTTTCTATTTCCTCCTCTGCCTCGTTGAAGCTCTTGAAGGCCTGGAAGGGCACCTTCCGTGCCGTTGGTCTTTCCCAGTTGGGGTTTCCTCCCTGTTGGTACTGGATTTCCGCCAGCCGTATCTCATGTTGGCGCACCCGCTCCTGCTCTTCTTCATGGGTGATGTCCCGGACGAAGTTCTGGAAGGTGGCTTCTGTCGGCGCGGCTCCGCAAGCCGCTGCCCGCTGCTGTACCTTCCTCTGTAAGGAGTTTTCAGGGCTGGACGCCTGAGCTACGATCGGTGGTGAGGTTGCGGGCAGGTCCCTGGTCTGCTGATCCACGGCCGCCAATTCTTCGACCAGGGCATCCTTGCTCTTTGAGCCCACGGTTCCTCCACGGTCCTCCAGCATGCCCCGCAGTGTGTCCCGTTTATAATTGGCATATGCTGCCATGATGAGGGTCTTCTGGGGGTGCAGAGAGCAATCCTCACCGCTTGCCACCAGTGTGATGGAATGGGCTATTATCCGTCTGCGGGTGTGCTCCAATCTGACCCCCTCTTGATGGCGTCAGGCCCGACTACCGAGTGTCACGGCACTCGGCGTCTCGAGCGGCCTGAGATGACCCTGGCGTTACCTGGCGAGATGGTGTTGCCGAATTAAGTTGACCCGTTCCGTGTAGTGGGGAGCTAGGAGACCGCAGAGTGTCTCCTGCACTGTGATTTTAGCTATGAAATGACGACACCAAACGAGGCTGTATGCTTCAAGTCAAACGCAGTTGAACTGAGCCTTTACTCAAAAGGGACACGCATTTAAACATCTCACACACAAAGGAGACATGCCCAGTCTTGAATGGGAACTCAATGTAGCATGCCATTGTATGCAAATTATCAGATTACACACACACACAGAGCTAATGCACACAGAAATTAGCATACAATTGAATTTCAACACAGCCTTTCACTCCTAGCAACCAAGGGGAAATATAATACCTTTTAAATGCATCACACAATTACACATCTGAATCCACACTCATACAATACAGGATACATGGTAATACATCACACCAATAAAACCACATCTAGAAAAGGTATAACTGTTCATTTCAACACGCAAAACCGAAAGAGTCTCAAATAAAGAAAAAGGTCTTTGAAATGTCCCAGGCTGTTAGTTCTGGGGCTCGCTGGTCAGAGCCCCTATGTCCGTTCCGTGACATCTATACACAGCATCTCTATACACAACCTCACAGCATCTCTATACACAACCCCATCAGCATCACTATACACAAACAGCATCTCTATACACAGCCCCATCAGCATCACTATACACAAACAGCATCTCTATACACAGCCTCACAGCATCTCTATAAACAGCATCTCTATACACAGCCTCACAGCATCTCTATACACAGCATCTCTATACACAGCCTCACAGCATCTCTATACACAACCCCATCAGCATCTCTATACACAACCCCATCAGCATCTCTATACACAACCTCACAGCATCTCTATACACAACCCCACCAGCATCTCTATACACAGCCACACAGCATCTCTATACACAGCATCTCTATACACAACCTCTCTATACACAGCCTCACAGCATCTCTATACACAGCCTCACAGCATCTCTATACACAGCATCTATATATACAGCCTCACAGCATCTCTATACACAACCCCATCAGCATCTCTATACACAACCCCACCAGCATCTCTATACACAACCCCACCAGCATCTCTATACACAGCCACACCAGCATCTCTATACACAGCATCTCTATACACAACCTCACAGCATCTCTACACAGCCTCACAGCATCTCTGTGAACCCTCAAATAAACCCCCTATCTCCACCAGGGGATTCCGAGCAGCTAGGGGTTCCCCGGCTATCTGACGTCCTCACGCTATGCGTGAGGATGTCAGGCAGTGGGGGGTGGAGCCGCGATCCAAGATGGCGGCCCCCACCGGAGCTAGGCCACACTTCAGCGCCGAAGTGCGACCCAGTGCCTAAGGGGTTAAAGCCAGGCACCGCTTAAAAGGGGAGACTCTCTCCTTTTAAGCGGTGCCTGGCTTTTTTTTGTGGGACCCCCCCCCTCCCTTCCAGGCGATCTCCCAGCATTGCCGGGGGTCGCCTGGAAATGACATAATTTACGTCGGGAGGAGCTTGACTTCAGCGTCAAAGGACACTGAAGTCAGAATGCCGCAGGATCCCGGACAGAGAGGTGAGTATCTTCGCCGGGTGTCCCGCAAAGCTGACGTGCGGGACACGTCCTCCTCAGCATACAGCAGGAGTAACTGAGGACGTGTCCCACACTTCGTCAGCAGTGAAGGGGTTAAAAATGTATGTTTTTAAAACTTTTTGTCCTTGTTTCCTTTCCCCCAGGGCACTATCTGGACCCCCATACACCTTTTATGGCAAATATCTAGCATATATGCCCTCTTGGAGGCAGGGGCGGAATCAGAGACAAGTTTCGGGGGGGAGGGCACTCTACCAGTTTTGGCTAAGAGCTGGTTTTGGGTTCACAGTGACAGGCAGAGATGCGCCTAATCTCAGGCTTTGCTTGTCACTCACTCTCCCTAGAACATTGTCTCACAGGGTCTGTCCTCATGCGGCTCAGGTGACACCTGACTGACACCACACAGCAATGCACTGCATGTGCTCTGTCACTTAAAATAAAGCACCCACCAGCAATAACACGACACTGCCTGGATATATTGAGTTTCTAAAAGGAGGAGCATTAGAAAAAAAAAGAGGGAAAGGGGGATTTGGGGCCAAAATTGGGACTGTCCCTCAAAAACAGGGACATTACGGAAATACGAGGCCAGGTACAAACTCATACACAGCTGCATACAGACACACACTCAAAAGACACATACACATATGTAACCGATGTAAATAGGTGTGTGTCTCTTTAAGAGCACAGTGTGTGTGTTAATTCCCCTAATATCCCCCATTTTAGAGAAACTCCTGTATTATTGTGAATGTCTCCCCAAAGAAAGCTTTTGGTTTGTTTTTGTTTTAATTTTGTGTAGCCGTTGAGTTAATGCAATTATGCTAATGAGGCATGAACTTATCCCCTGTGAGCCCGGGCTTTTCCCTCAGTCTGCAGATCACGAGGCAGCTGCGTGTGAGGTAGGAGGTGTAATGAAGAGCTCTCACATTCTCTTCCCTTTAGAGCTTTAAAACCCATGCAAAAGTTCTCCCAAAATGTTTTTTGTGTTTAGATTTAACCCTTATGTATGTGTAGTTATGTTAGTTCCTCTAGGAGGTTCATGTGTGCAGAATAAAACAGCTCTATTGTTTAGAACAGGGCTTTGAGTGTGAAATATCAGCAGAAGTGATAACCTGTGCTAATCCTATGCTTGGTGTCTGTAGGTGGGAGTCAGAGGATTTTCTCATTGCCGTATTTTATGTTTTATTCAGGTATGATTTGTGTTTTATTTGTATTTTCCTTTTGAATTTATGTATTCTTTTTGTATATATGTATATATTTATTGTACTGTAATGTGACTATATTACTCAGTCTGCAGATCACGAGGCAGCTGCGTGTGAGGTGGAAGTCACAGAGGATATTCTCATTGCCGTGTTTTATATATGTTTTATTCAGATTAAAATCGCATGTTCCCAGCGATCCAGTTGCCGGTCTCATCTTTAATGCTCAACACCACAAAACACAACGCAGAGTCCATACGAACGGCCAGTGAGGGTGTAGGCCGGTTACAGTGGTGCCGTGACCCGGATGAAGATCAGTCCGCCGCGAGGATCTTCATCTAAGGATCAATGTCGTTTGATCGCCGATGGGAGCTGCACTTAATACAGGTTCCAAAGAACTGTTAAACAAAGTGGTGGCACATTTTTATGCACAGGACACTTTGCCATATATTTAATGCCACGAGTTTTTTTTTCACTCTCGTGAGATTCCAACAGATAACTCCTTGGAGTTGGTTGCCACGGTTACAGTGGTTCCTCGTGAAAGTTTTTTGTGTTATTTAATGATAAATTCTGTTTTTGTAACTGTGTAATAGGGAATCATGGCACATGTCTTCAGTGGGAATAATTTTAATGCAGATAGGAACATGTCAGACCCAGGTTTGGGCAGGGGAAGATTGTTTAGTGATCAGCCATTTACACCTGTTGCAGGGGGGGCTATAAGAACATCAGCCCAGTCTTGTTCCACGAGGGTAGCTGAGCACACACCCAGCAGGCCAGGGGTTAACTCATTATCGAACAGCCCAGATGTAAATGATACAGCATGGCACAACCTCATTACACCTATTGCTCAGGAAGTAGGGCAAAGCATAATTTCTGCTCAAAATAGTGAAGCAAGTAGAGGGAGAGAAAGCGGCAATGCACGAGCTTCAAGTTCAGGTGTAGAGCAGTCATTCTCAGAAATCCCATTGCTTAATTTGACAGGAGTTAAAATTGTTATGCAGCCTGAAGCAAAAGAGCCACCTGTTTTCCGAGGAGATGGTGCAGATAAATTCAGTGTGCACGAGTGGGAAGATTTAATAGACATTTACCTACGAAAAAGGGGTATACCAGTGAAAGAACATTATAACTACATTTTTACTAGATTAATGGGCAAGGCCAAGGACATTGTAAAAATCACGCTGCGCAGTAACACGTCTCTAAGACCTTCTGAGAATCCCAAGGCAATATTCGACATCCTCAAACAACATTTTAGTGAAACCAGTTTTTCCTACATGCCTGTAGCAGATTTTTATGGCACAGAACCTGTCACGGGAGAAGGTCCAGTTGATTATTTGGTCCATTTAAATAAAGCTGTGGATGTGGCAGAGGAAGCTTTAATCAGATTAGGGCGTCAAATGAACAATCCATGTCAGGAAGCAGCAATGATGTTTGTTAAGCACTGCCCAGAGCCAACTTTGTCAGCCATATTTCGTTTCAAGGCTCCTGATAAATGGACAGCAAGTGAGGTACAAGAACATGTCGATAGGTACCAAATTGAACAAAAAGAACAGTTAACAGTTAAATCTAAGAGCAGTGCTGTTGCGAGAAATGCCACAGTTCATTCCCAGTCACTTAATGAGAGCGAAATTGTGAACAGTGATTTTCCTATTCTATCGCCAGACAGAGCTAATGCTAGTGGCCAGTCTTTTCACAGAATGATTAAAACTGCATGAAGACACTGGTAAGTTTGCTTGACCGCGCATTGTCTCAGAACAAACAACCAAGCGGAATCAAAACATCTTCGACCGAGCCAACCATCTATGATAGCGTGTAAGGTCTGTCAGTCACACAAACATTCGACCCTAGCACACTGTTGACGACATCGATTATGCTTCGGCTGTTACAACTCTGATCACACACGTAGGGATTGTGCAAATGTTCAGTTCAGCAATAACAACCGGTTTGCTCAGTTGTCTCCGAATGCACCAGCTTTAAACTAAGCAACTCACGCCTGGAGAGGGGACGTGTGGGTATTGCAGAACAAACCCACAGATATCAAACAAGTACCGTATTTTTCGCTCCATAAGACGCACCTGACCATAAGAAGCACCTAGTTTTTAGAGGAGGAAAACAGGAAAATAAATATTCTGAAATCAAATAGTGTAATAATGGATATACTGGCCCAGCTCATGGATACTGGCCCAGCTCATGGATACTGTCCCCCAGCTCATGGATACTGTCCCCCAGCTCATGGATACTGTCCCCCAGCTCATGGATACTGTGCCCCAGCTCATGGATACTGTGCCCCAGCTCATGGATATGCCCCAGCACA
Source organism: Leptobrachium leishanense (assembly GCA_009667805.1). Taxonomy (NCBI): domain Eukaryota; kingdom Metazoa; phylum Chordata; class Amphibia; order Anura; family Megophryidae; genus Leptobrachium; species Leptobrachium leishanense. Next base: position 317,701,074 of record CM019065.1, read on the forward strand.
TGGATACTGTCCCCCAGCTCATGGATACTGTCCCCCAGCTCATGGATATGCCCCAGCTTATGGATATGTCCCAGCACATAGATACTGTCCCCCAGCTCATGGATAATGCCCCAGCTCATGGATAATGCCCCAGCTCATGGATATTGCCCCATCACATGGATATTGCCCCAGCTCGCTCATGGATGTGCCCCAGCTCGCTCATGGATGTGCCCCAGCTCACTCATGGATATGCCTCCGCTCACCTGTCACCGCCGCATTAGGCTCCCTCTGAGCTTGCGTCCAGCGGCAGGAAGCTTGGGCACTCGCCTGGGGGAGTCACGTGGCTCCCCCAGGCGAGTGCCCAAGCTTCCTGCCGCTGGACGCACGCTCAGAGGGAGCCTAACGCGGCGGCGACAGGTGAGCTGAGTAATATAATGGGGCATTCGCTCCATAAGACACACCCACTTTCCCCCCCACTTTTTGGGGGGAGAAAAGTGCGTCTTATGGAGCGAAAAATACGGTATATGAGAGCGCATCTGCACAAGCACCGGCTGAAGTCAAAGTGATTGCACAGAATATGCAGACTCTTGAAGCGTTTAACAAATTATTTTATGCACCTGTTTGTGTCAATAACAAATTTCAGATGATGGGAATGTTAGACTCAGGATCTATGGCGTGTACCTTCAGTGAGGAAGCAGAAAAGCTGCTGAGTGAGAAGGTGCTGCAGGAGTCTACAGCAATGTCACAAGAGATTATGCTAATAGGATGTAGAGGTAAAGCAACCAAGCCCAAATGTACAGTATATATGAAGTTGAACTGAAAGTGTACGGTGAGAGATGTATGGTTCCTGTTTTAGTCGTACCCCGACAAAGGGACGACTTGATCATCAGTACCAACGTGATCAAGTTCCTGATGCACAGGATGAAGATTAGTGATGACTACTGGAGGATACTGTCTAACAATGCAACAGAATCATCTCCTTTTTGCGAACAATTTTTGGACGTTATGGCGAATACATGTCGTTGGAGGGGTGAGAAGCCGCCAGATAAAGTAGGAACTGTCAAGCTTCAACAGTCTGTCACTTTAGCAGCAAAAACAAGAACACCTTGTCTGGGGACGGTTGCCGAGTAATTCTGTTATGTCGCCAGGAAGCACAGTAATTGTAGAAGCTACTTCTTCCAGGACTATGCCACGAAATATGATTGGTCGTGTCGTCACGCCGCTGTGGGGAGACTATTGGGTCCCTCTCAAAGTTACCAACTTATCAGACAAGCCAGTCACTCTCAGGAGGAATTGCAAACTTGCAGATGTATCCCCATGTTTGGCTGTGGAAGATTTTGAACTGCTACAGGGTTACAGTCACACTCAAGTGCTCACACCTGAGAGTAATCATCAATCCAGTTCTATAAATGATCTCAAGAAGAGACTCAATGCTGTAGGCCTTAGTGACCTCAACATCGATTCTTGCTCTGTTGGAAATACATCCAAAGCCAAGCTTGTTCAGTTGCTTGAAAACTACCATGATGTTTTCTCAAAACATGCCTTGGATTGTGGAGAAGTTAGAGGCTTCGTGCACCGTATCCGTTTAACAGATGATCGTCCGTTCCGTTTGCCATACCGTCGAGTACCACCTGCTCACTACCAAAAGCTACGCCAGGTTCTTTCCAAAATGGAGGAGCAAGGAATAATTCGAAAATCAGTGTGTGAATATGCTTCTCCTTTGGTGCTCGTTTGGAAGAAGGATGGTGGGCTGAGAATTTGCACAGATTTTAGATGGTTGAACGCTAGAACTATCAAGGATGCACTCCCACATCAGTCAGACTGCCTGGTCGCATTGGGCGGAAATACACTCTTCAGCACTATGGATCTAACATCAGGCTTTTTATAACATCCCCATGGCTGAAGAGGATAAGAAATACACAGCTTTCACGACTCCAGTAGGACTCCATGAGTACAACAGAATGCCTCAGGGACTGAGTATTTTTGGAGATTTGAATTTCAGCAGCCTGTTGTGTTACTTGGATGACTTGTTAGTATTTGCACCCAATGAAGAAGCAGCTTTGGAGCGGCTGGAGATGGTGTTTCAGTGATTTGAGGGACTACAATCTCAAGTTAAGTCCGAAAAAGTGTCATCTAATGCAGGCATCTGTCAAGTTCCTAGGACACATCATCTATGAAGATAGAGTTTCTGTTGATCCTTCGAAGGTAGAAGTCATTGCTGAACTGTCAAAATCTGATCTTATGGAAGAAGATGGATGCACGCCGTCTGTACGCAGAATCAAGTCCATTTTGGGAATGATCCTCTACCAACATTTTATCCCAAACTGTTCGTCCATAGCTAAGCCACTCTTTTTCCCTTACAAAAGGACAGAAGAGAAGAACAAAGGGCAAAGCAGAAGTTAAAGCAGGCACTTACAGAAAGCTGAAGTCAACTGACTGGACTCCAGAGTGTGATGAAGCCCTTTTTAAGTTGAAGGAGTGCCTATTACATAGCGTAGTCTTAACACATCCTGACTTTTCACTGCCATTAATTTTGTCAATCGATGCCTCCTTGGATGCACTTGGCGCTGTCTTGTCCCTGATACCAGCAGGTGAGGCGAAGGCACGTCCCATTGCGTTCGCAAGTAAGGCTCTAAGTAACTCTCAGAAGAGGTATTCAGCACACAAGCTGGAATTTTTAGCTGAGAAGTTCAGTCATTGGTCCCACGTTCATTGAAAGGTCACACGTTCACCGTATGGATGGATAACAATCCGCTCACTTATATACTGACCAAGGCCAAACTCGATGCCTGTGAGCAGCTTTGGGTGTCTAAGCTTTCTGGATACACCTTTGACCTGAAGCACATCGCTGGAAGGAAGAATATTGTAGCCGATGCTCTGAGTCGTGATCCTCTTGTGAAAACTGTCAGCCAGAGACTGATATCGGAGCGATATCACCGGTTACTTGCTGAGGCTGAAGACATCGATCAAGATGGAGTTCAAGATACCTTCTGCTTACAGGTGAACGGTCAGCAAGTGTCACTTCAGTCGAACCCGGCATCCTGTGATCAAGCAAGGGTTAGATCTCAGTTGAACCTTCACGATCAGTGGGAGACGATAACCGAACTGAGAGCCATGCAAGCAATCCAGTCCATCCAGAGCACCGCAACGTCTGTGTGTGATACCAATTTAGCAATCCCTCTTGAGATTAGACAATATCAAGAGTCAGACCCAGTAATTTTGAAGATTATGCCTTATTTGAATCATAAGAAACGACCATCAAGAAGAGAGAGAGCTGGAATGAATTTCAGAGTTTTAGTCCTTCTCCAGCAATGGGATCGGTTGAAGAGTCAAGATGGAGTAGTCTACCGCGTCTCTAAAGACCCCTTAAGTAAACATAAGAGATTCCAACTTGTCATTCCTTCGAGTCTCAAGTCTAAAGTTTTGACCAGTGTACATGATTTGGCTGGACATCAGGGACAGTCAAGAACACTCCAGCTTGCCCAACAAAGATTTTTCTGGCCGAAGATGGAACACGACATAAGGGAGTACGTTAAATGCTGTCAGAGGTGTATTTTGACCAAAACCATCTGCTCGAGCACCCCTTCAGACATCAAGACGTTAACCCCAATGGAATTGGTGTGTTTAGATTTTTGGAGTGCTGAACATAGCAAGCAGCGGTCTGTAGATGTGTTAGTAGTGACAGATCACTTTACCAAGTTGGCTCATGCCTTTCCGTGTGTCAATCAAAAAGCAAAACAAGTTACGAAGAAGTTATGGGACAATGTCTTTTGCATCTATGGCTTCCCTCAACGAATTCATACAGATCAAGGCACGAACTTTGAAAGTACTCTCATAGCAGAACTGTTGACGTTGGCAGGCGTTGCAAAGTCGCACACTACAGCATACTTAAATGGCAGATGAAATTTAATGTAGATAAATGCAAAGTTATGCACTTTGGAGTGAAGAACACACAAGTAATTTATACCCTAAATGGTACGGAGTTAGGGAAATCCAAGCAGGAGAAGGATTTGGGAATAATCATAGACTTCAAACTAAGTAACAATGTGCAATGTCAAACAGCAGCCGCCAAGGCCAGCAAAGTATTGGAATGCATTAAAAGGGGAGTTCACTCATGGGATGAAAACATAATTTTGCCTCTGTATAAATCAATGGTCAGGCCGCACCTTGAATATGCCGTGCAATTTTGGGCACCGGTCTTAAAAAAAGATATTATAGCGTTAGAAAAAGTGCAGAGACGGGCAACTAAATTAATAAGGGGAATGGAAGGGTTAAGTTATGAGGCAAGATTAACAAGCTTAAACCTGTTTAGTTTAGAGAAACGGCGCCTTAGAGGGGATCTGATAACCTTATATAAATATATACGGGGCCATTATTAACCATTGCCTGATAACCTATTCATTAACAGGACTATACATAGGACAAGGGGTCATCCATTAAGACTGGAAGAAAGAAAATTTAGCTTAAAGCATAGGAAGGGTTATTTTACTGTGAGAACAATAAAGCTGTGGAATTCTCTGCCTGTTGAGGTGGTTGGGTCAGAGTTTGTACAGACTTTTAAAAAACGACTAGATGACTTCCTGCAGACACAGAATATTAAGGGTTATAATATTTAATATGTGGGTAAAAGCTTCTTGATCCAAGGAGAAATCTGACTGCCATTCTGGGGTCAAGAAGGAATTTTTTCCCAGTATGTTGCATATTGGCAAGCATTTCAGACTGGGTTTTTTGCCTTCTTTTGGATCAACAGCAGTAGGTTATGTGGGAGAGGCTGAACCCGATGGACGCATGTCTTTTTTCAGCCTATATAACTATGTAACTATGTAACTATGTAATACCACCCAATGGGAAATGGAGAAACTGAACGTTTTAACAGAACTTTAGGCAGTTTGCTTCGATCTTTACTGCTCAAAGAGAAACATAATTGGCCTGAGCAGATACAGACTCTGACATTTGCTTATAATGCAACAGTGCAAGAGACCACAGGTTATGCTCCATTTCAGCTTATGTTTGGCCGTATACCAAAGTTACCTATTGATGTCATGTTCGGACAAGTGTTACATGATCCTGTAATTGTAGATTATAGCAGCTATGTGAATTCACTCATGTCATACCTTTTATGAAGCAGCACATATAGCTCAGAAACATACTGAAAAACAACAGAAGAAGCAAGCCAGGTGTTACAACCGTAGAATCAAGGGTACACATCTCAACATTGGAGATCGAGTGCTTCTAGCAAACAAAAGCGAAAGAGGAAACTTGCAGATAAGTGGGTTCCAACTGTTTACACTGAAGGATCGACATCTACAAACCAATGTATACAAACTGATCGAAGGCAAATCAAAAGTAGTTCATCGACATCTTATGCTAGATATAAGTTTCTTACCCGTTGAACCACATCAAAGTGTTGAGAACATACAGTCCAACGTTGAAGATACAGAGAATGAGTCTTGTTCATTTGAGTTGTCTCACCAATTGGAAGAGGAAAATTCTGATAGCTCGGAAGAAACTGGAAACCAAGATTTTGCAGATGACAATGTTTCAGAATCTGATCACTCAGAGTATAGTGAAAGAACTGATTATGACCAGAGTCCGGAAGAGCATGAAATTGAGAACATTGAAGCTCGTTCTGATCAAATACCTAGTGCAGAGGCTGAACCTCCTGTCAATGACTCTAGTGCACAACCAGAAATCGTGAATGACTCTCACGTTACTAGTAATCCTGACACACAAGTACCAACGCCTACTGACACACAGAGTGTTAAAACCCTTACAGGGAGGGTAGTAAAGAAGGTCAGTTGTTTAATTGAACCTTTTGACTCAAGTTAATAAACATTCAGATAGTGGGCCTATCCCTAATAAAAAGGTCAGGATCAATCCGTTGATTATTTTAAATGTGTAAGTAATATCTATATGTGTAAAAAGAAATGTATAAGGAATTTGTGAATTTCATGCAAAGTATTCTGTACCAGACCATTGTATGTTGTACAAGGCAACATGTTGTTCTAAGGATATCTAGGACTTGATCAACCTTAGGTGTTCCTTAAACATAAAGTTACCTACTTTATAGGTTAACAGCGAATACGATTTGTTTAAGTCTGGTTCAGTAGGACCATTGTGTGTTAAATGGTCAGGATATTAGCGAAATTCAAGAGGGGTGAATGTAACCGATGTAAATATGTGTGTCTCTTTAAGAGCACAGTGTGTGTTAATTCCCCTAATATCTCCCATTTTAGAGAAACTCCTGTATTCTTGTGAATGTCTCCCCAAAGAAAGCTTTTGGTTTTAATTTTGTGCAGCCGTTGAGTTAAAGCAATTATGCTAATGAGGCATGAACTCATCCCCTGTGAGCCCGGGCTTTTCTCTCATGACTGATTAAACCTGGGACCTCCTTGACCCATACCCCTTAAATATAAAGAAGACACAACACCTTCTTAACTGGAAAGGGCATGGGCCACAGCTTTATTAAATATTTACACCATGTAATCCAGCAGTGCTTTTCCTCCGTTATCCGCCCTACTACTCCTGTAATAGGCAGTGCACTGATCCAAAACCAGGAGCTTGTCACCCCGCCTGACCGAGATCAAGCGGGGCTCGTCTCGTTAATGCCTCACCCAAAGGCGGCTTAACCATTTTAAAGCACCGCTGTCCAGGAACCACGCCAACGCCAGGGGCACCATGGTCTCCTAATGGCTGCCCCTGCGCCCCACCGCAGACAGCGCCTCCTCAATCCCCAACATCAAATCAGTTAAAAATATATCCTAACCAATGTCCGTCAAATGGACCCCATCACCGCGAATCACATTCCGATTGTCGCCTTCCAAACTGCCGAACAAATTTAGAAACCTCCCTGTTAACCCTCTTCCTAGCCCTGTCAATTGCCCGTGGGGCTGCCATTTCCTCCCAACGAGGTCGAGAAATAATGTCGGACCACACCAGCGACAATCCCCCAAATTTAGCAAAACAGCGGGCCAGATCCAGCTTCATAGCCCGAATCAGGTCCACCGAACGAACCTTCCCCAAATCATTCCCCCCAGCATGAACAACTAAAATAACCTCCCTGGGAACCCTCCCAGCCAAAACATTGCATTCCTTCGACGCCCGAGCCCAACGCAAACCCCGGATTTCCAACCAGTGAATCTCCGCTACCTCCGCCGGGAAACCAAGATTTTTGCCATGCGGCCGATGCTCAGCCCGCATGGCCGCCCAATGCACGAAGGAATGACCCAATCTCCAGACCATCCTTGGGGAAGCACCTGAAATTATAAAAGGTTAGGACGAACCCAAGAGCAAAAGTGATCTGATCCCACCTACCCAGACGCTGAATCGTGCCGTCCGACGCGCCAGCACCCGCAGCCACAGTCGCTGCGCCTAAATGAAAAGAATGGGAGGCAAACAACCCCGGTTCATAACCCAAAACCTGAATGCATCGCTTAAAAACTGTAGGAGATTGGTATCAAGTCAAAGGAACCCCATCAATATAAATCAAAAAGAGAGTCAGTGAAAACCGGCCGAATAGCCAAATACTCCCGCGTGAGGCCCAAAGGACACCCGATCACCCCAATCACATTTAAGTAATCAGAACGCCCCTACCCAAGCGGTCCGTCCTGTACCTGACAATCAAAAACCTCACCTCATCGGCTGACAGAGAAACATGCGCAAGGCAGAATGCATCTGAGAGTTAGGAGCAACCAGCTCACCCACCCTCAGGGCACCATAAAAGGCAAAAGCAAACGCAACTCTAAACAATCGCGACCTCAAAAATATCACGACAAACGCTGAGTAAAACATCCAACAGTTCCAAAAACATGGGGCCAGAAGCTGGGCGCCGAACCTCAGACACTGCAGTCCGCCACCAACCCGAAACAATCCCTCAAAGCAGGAAATCCCGACCAACATCCTCCCAACCAACCGCCTCGCACCAAAAGAAAGGGCAGTCAGTACTCCGGCCGCTCCCAAACCGGAGCCCCCTTACTCCCGGAGGGAATCGCAATAAAGCAAGGTTGCCCCTACGATCCTCCGCAGAATGCCAACCCCATTCCCCCGTGACCCCCACCTCCGCCAGACCTGAGAATATGCCGTCCACCTGGCTCCCGACAGTTCAACAAAATCCTCAGCCTGGCGAAGCGAGGGTCCAGAGCCACAGTGGAAAGGGTGTCGCATTCCTTGCTGCTCCTGGAGCCACTGGAAGCGGGAGAGAGCGTCAGCAATCACGTTCCGCACACCCGGGCACGTACCAGGCCCGCAACCACACATTCCGCTCGAGACCGCGCAGCACCAGGTCACACAAAAGAGCCAAGACAGGAGGGGAACTTGTCGGACGAACGATTCACCACCCCAGGTTGTCCATCCAGAACACCACTCGCCTACTAGCTAGATGCTCCCCCCACAGCTCCAGGGCCATAATCAAAGGAAAAAATTCCCGACTTGTGAGATTCCTCACCAACTCAGACGCCACCCAGCGCGGGTGCCACGCTTCGGCACACCAAGCACCCTGAAAGTACACACCAAAGCCAGGAGCCCCAGACGCATCGGCAAAAAACTCGAGGGACTGATTACCAATACGGCAGCCCATCATAATGCAGCAAGAAGGATTGACACACCACAAGGTCCGCCTTCAAGAACTGGTGATGCGAACAAAGTGGCGAGGTGCGCGTACCCCGGTGGTAAAGAGTAAATATCAGAAAGCCGCAACTTCGCAACACCCCGCGCCCTCCCCACCAAACGCACAAGGTCTGAATTTCTCTACAGACAAACGGAAAACACGGACAGTATAGATCTCAATGCCCAAAAAAGGCAAGCGATTAAACTGGTCGTATCATCGGCCAAAGGCACACCGAATTCCTCGGCAACCTCCCGAAAAAACTGCAGCAGCGCAACGCAATCGCCGGAATCCGCCAGCCCCACGAATAGGAAATCATCCTAATAATGGACCACCGAACTCCGTCCAGCGCGCCGACACACCACCCAGTGCAAACAGGAAAAGAACAACTCAAAATAGTAGCAAAAGATCAAGCAGCCCATCGGAAGACAACAGTCGTAATAAAAACCTCCACGAAAGGAACACCCCAGCAAGTGATAGCAATCGGTAACAACCGAAATGCCGACTCCATGTCCGCTTTTGCCAATAACAACCAGGTCCAGCCACCAAATCGAGAAAAGTCAGAAGGCACATGTGGAATAACAAAACCCTCACGAAAACCCACAATAACAACGCAGCGCATCGCCTATTGGGGTACCGGTCTAGCCAAGGAGCCATGGCCTGCACGATCACCGGGGTGATCCCTTCTATCAGGCTGTCTGACCCGAAGCCCTAAAGGCCGAGCCATGGCCCTTCTGAAACATCGAAATGCCGGTTGGGACCCCCACAGGAAGAACATTCATGCTTGAACCCGCAATATGAGGACCAACGGCAATGGGACTCATTAAAGAGCCAGCATCACCCCCTCTCTGCACCCGAGGGCACTCCAGGGGCTCCGGGCACTGCGGATGCAGGAAAGGGTGACACCACTGGGCAGTTTCGCATCATGAGTAATAGCCACAGATTGGCGTCCTGCAAAACAAGCGGAGCCCAGGACGCACCGCCATCTTCTGCCCAAACTGTTGGTCGTAACAAAACAAAATAGACCCCCGTAAATTTTGCAAGCCTCCCGAACTCGCAAACAAAGACACGCTGTGGTCGGGGAAACCCTCGCACAAAATTGCGCTATAAGCTAGAAAAACCTTGAATCCAGTTACCAAAGGTCTGTGGCAAAGTCTTCGCTTGGTCCTTATCCTCGCCCCCAGGCAAGGAATCAACACCTGGACGATCAGTTGTCTCCCTATCCGAAGAAAACCAAAGTCATAACATCAACATATTCACCTTTCCAAATCTCTCCTTAATGTCATTAAAGACCTGTAGGCCCATTGGACATAAATCACAAGCCCCATAAGAGCCTACCGCAGGACCAACTGCACCAGGCACAGGAATACCACTAGCGAGTGGCGCAGGAACATTTACTGCAGCAGGTACTGAAGGTCCAACCACCGCGTCCAGCGGGGAAGCCCCAGCTGCAAGCGCCGCTCCACCGAGCACAGCAGGATCCTGCACAGGAGCAGAAGCAGGCCCCAAACATTGTGAAAGAGCAGACTCAGGGGCTCCCATCACAGCGGAACCAGGTGCAAAATTAACACAGACGCCGCTCCCCCAGCAACAGCATGCCCAGCTGAACCCAGCGACGCTTGAGCACGTGATGCAGCAACCGACCCATCCTGCCAGTGCCTAATAGCTGCAACCAGGGTCTCTATTAACCCCGTCGTCACCCCACTAGCCCAGCCAGACGCATCAGTGCCCGAAAGGCCCAGCGATCCAAACACCGCACCCTCAAAACCCGACTCACCAGCCGCCAGCATGGATGATCCTCCAGCAGCCCTTGGGACAGCAGTCAAAGGTGGATCCAGCGATGGTCGCCCAGAAACAGCACCTCCACTGATATTAGTGTAGCGCTCACTCCCGGAGGAGACGCTGAAAATGAACCACGGGTCAGTCTCCCCGCACTAGGGAATAAATATACTCCAACACAGTTGTGAGTTTTTATCATTTAAATAGTTTACTAAAATATTTGAGCAGATGTTGAAGCACGGTATTCACAAGTATTATTACAGTATTTTCGTATTACGACAAACACGCAGCGGAAAAGAACCGAAACACGAGGCTTCGTATTTCGGAAAATAAAATATTCGCGACCGAACATAAAAGCAATGCAATTTCCCGATAGTTCAGAAAAGGGGACACGTAGCAAAACCCCAAACATACAATCCCTTCGTATTACGGTAAACGCGCAACGGAAAAAGAGGAAAAATATATATTCGGAACGTATCTTTATTTTTAACCCCTGTTCCGATTCATAAAAGAAGGAGTCCTGCACAAGTTAAGTCCCAGGAGGTGAAGGGTGTATATGTGTGTGTGTGGTACCCGGGTACTGTTCAACTGGCCAGTGAGTTTATTTAAGGAAAATCTCCGACTAGTCAGTTGGGGCCCTGTGGACTTTAAAGAGAAAACAGCAGCTTGACCTTTAATCACAAACAGCCTTGGAGGCCTCTCACCCATCCGACGCAGGCTTTAGGCTCCGCTGACGCAGGACGTCTCTCCTCCGGATTTTGACTGGGGATACTAGCGGCCGGATCTGTTGTCTCACTTTATGCAGCTTGTCCAGCTCACCGCCTGCTCTCTGTTCGATTCCACCGGTCTGCAGCAGTGTCTGGGCTCTGGCGAGTCTCCTTCTCCTCAGACTAGGTGACCCAAACTGGAACAACAGGTCTCCCTCGGGCTTTGGCCTAGATTCTGCCGCGATCTCCTCGGTGCGTCTGCTTTCTCTGCTTCCCTGGCGCGCTCTCGAACTTTCTCCACGAGGCAGAGGATGTAAGTGTCCAGTCCCCACCCACTTCCTGTCTTCTTGCAAAGCATGCCGGGCATTGTAGTCCCAATGTCCAGTATCTCTGATCGCGATAGTCTCCATCTTGTGGCCAAAAATAGGTACTGCCACAGCAAGATTTTTAACACAGCGCTACACTCTCCCTCTCCTAGAACTCTTGGGTCTCTCCAAGGAGGTACAACAGTTACATTACATTTCCAATCTTTGAATACAGTTTATATAACATGTACAGGTTCAGCAGCATACATATAGTGAGTTAATAACACTTCCTCAAGTTGACTCATATTATGGGCTACCTCAGCTAGCATAGACACTTCGGGCAACCTCCGCACCGTGGTGATGGCCTCTTCAGTGCTATGTCCTGGTGAGTCGTAGGTGAGTCGTTGGGGCGGTTGAACAGAGCGTTTTGGTTCTGGCTCAATCAGTTCCTCTTCAGGTGGAAGTACTATAGGCGTCGGCTCAATTCTTCTCTCTATCACTGGAGCAGACGTTTCTTCAGAGTATGATCCCTCCAGTGAAGGCATAGAACTGTAATCACCTGAATAAGTTTCCGGAGCTACCGGGATCCCCACAGCCTCAGGGACTTCCAACTGAAACTCAAGAGGCTCAGGGATATCAACAGTCTCAGGGACTTCCAACAAGAATTCAGGAGCTTCAGGCCTCAAGTTACTCTCCCACCGCTCAGGGACAACGACAACCTCTTCAGGCTCCGGCGAGCGCATCCAATCTAGACAATAACTCTCTTCTTCACTGTCTCTTTCGCTCTCTTCGGCAACCCGGGTCTGTTGAGATCGAGTAACAGGAGGCAGACATGGAACAGGCGGATTTGGCCGAGGCAATTCGTCCCCAACCGGCATCCTTACAGCCTCTCTCAAAGGTAACAAATGATTTCGGTGCCAGTTCTTAAGAGGCCCAGCCTTTCCATCCGGGCGAATCTGATACACTGGTAACCCGGCAGTTGTTTGCAAACAATGTAAACCTGGGAACTCCACCTATCCGCCAACTTGTGTCTCGCAGCCGCACCCAAATTCTTCAATAAGACCCTATCACCGGGTTGTAGATCTTGTATTCGAACTTTCAGGTCATAGTTCCTTTTGTTTCTTTGCTCCCTGTTTCCCGAGGTCAAACGGGCCTGTTCAAACGCAGAAGCCAGATTCTTTCGAAGTCTATCCACGTAGTTTCTATGGGAAGCTACTGATGTCTGGTCTAGGATAACCCAAATGCCAAATCAACCGGCAGTCGAGCCTCCCTTCCAAACATAAGACGGTACGGTGAATATCCAGTTGCATCGCTCTCCGTACTGTTATATGCATGCACCAGAGTAGCTATGTGACGACTCCAACTCTGCTTCTCCACATTCGACAAGGTCCCCAGCATGTTTAGCAGTGTGCGATTAAACCTTTCAGGCTGAGCATCACCTTGAGGGTGATATGGTGTGGTTCGGGTCTTTTGGATTCCCAACAGCTCTAACAACTGCCCCACCAGTCTGCTTTCAAAGTCTCTACCCTGATCAGAGTGCACTCTCCTTGGCAGTCCGTAGTGAACAAAGAACTTTTCCATCAACACCTTGGCTACAGTCGGAGCGCGTTGATCTTTCGTGGAAAAAGCTTGGGCGTAACGAGTGAAATGATCAGTCACTATTAGAATGTTCCCTTGCCCACTAGCATCCGGCTCTAAGCACAAGAAGTCAATGCACACCAAATCCATGGGTCCCTGGCTCTGCAGATGGCTCATTGGAGCAGTTCGGGTCGGTAGAGTCTTTCTCTGAATACACCTCAGACAGGAATGGCAACAACTTTCCACTTCAGCTCTCATGCAAGGCCAATAGAACCTATCTCGCACCAGCTTAAAAGTTCTCTCAGCACCCAAATGTCCATGCTCATCATGTAGTGATCGCAGCACACTCTCCCTAGGTTTAGTAGGGAGGAATAACTGTTGAATCTCTTCAGAGTTGGTTGAGGGGCCCCTTCGGTAGACCACCCCATCCAACATCTTTAACCGCTCCCACTCTTTGTAGACCATAACTCCTATGGCCTCTGCTTCAATCCCTCCTTTTACCTGACGCTCTGTTCCTTGGCACAAAGCTTGCACCCCGTCTGGAGTCAACTGTGTCCATTCTGTAGTGTAGGGTCTTCTCGATAACGCATCAGCATCTCGATTATTCACCCCAGGGCGATACTTCAGGCTGAACCGAAACCCTGACAGAGCGGCCAACCACCGATGTCCCGTTGCGTCCAGTTTTGCAGTAGTAAGGATATAGGTAAGAGGATTATTATCCGTCTTGATCACGAACTCAGCTCCATACAGATAGTCTTTCAACTTGTCCACCACTGCCCACTTCAAGGCTAGGAACTCCAGCTTGTGAGTAGGATAGTTCTTCTCTGAAGGCGCAAGGCTCCGGCTCACGTACGCCACAGGCCTCAGCAATCCATCATACTCCTGATATAGGACTCCTCCCAGACCTTCTCGGCTGGCATCCACATGTAGTTCATACGGCTTGTGAGGGTCCGCATAGGCCAAAACAGGAGCTCGGGTTAGACTCTCTTTCAACTTTACGAAAGCTCCTTCACATTGACTGGTCCATTCACCTTGTATAGACTCTCGAGCTTTCCTTGGCCCCGGAGCTGACGGGTTTTTGTCAGAGACCTTGCAGCCTTCTTCTGTGGTTTCCTTCTGCAGGAGTTTGTTCAGTGGTTGAGCTATTTTCGCGAATCCTCCCACAAATCTTCGATAGTAGGAACAGAATCCCAAGAAAGATCTAAGCTCAGTGACGTTTCGGGGTCTAGGCCAAGAAGCTACGGCCTCCAACTTCCGAGGGTCTGTTGAAACACCTTCTGCTGAGACCACATGTCCCAGATACGTAACAGACGGTAGACAGAATTGGCATTTCTCCAGAGACAGTTTCAGCCCCTCTTCATGGAGCCTCTTCAAGACCTTCTCCAAACGTTGCTCATGTTCTTCCAGAGTCTTCCCAAACACAATTATGTCATCCAGGTACACTAATACTTCGATTAGATTCATATCCCCGACTGTCTTCTCCATCAACCGTTGGAACGTGGCTGGAGCCCCCGTAAGGCCTTGAGGCATCCTGTTGAATTCAAAGAACCCCAGTGGACAGATGAACGCAGTTTTCTCCTTGTCTTCCGGATGCATTGGTATCTGGTGATACCCGCTTCGCAGGTCTAGTACACTAAACCACTTTGCTCCAGACAAACACTGTAGGGCATCTTCTATCCGAGGAGTGGCATATTGATCGGGGATGGTTCTCCGGTTCAATGTGCGATAGTCTATGCATAAGCGGACAGAACCATTTTTCTTCCGAACCAACACTATGGGAGAGGCGTATGGACTCCTGGACTCTTGAATCACCTTGGTTCTTTGTAATTCGTTCAGCTGCTCTCGCAGATCATCTAAGTCTCCTAGCGGAACTCGCCTTGATCTTTCTCGAAACGGCTTGTCTTCTTGTAACCGAATGCGGTGCTCAGTACTCTTAGCTAGGCCCACATCGAACTCATCTTTTGAGAACAATTCCTTCCACTTTAGGACTTGAGACTGAAGACGTTTCTTCCACTCAGGTGAAATGGGAGCGTCCTTGGGGTAGAATCTTTCATCTGGAATCTCTTTACCCACTCCCCCTCCTGAATCGGTAGAGAGGGGTATAGCAGACTCTACTTGCCCGATAGGCATTCGTGCTTTAAGGACTACTGGAGAATCCGTCACGTTGCACACGCTGACCGAGACTCTCTTCAGAGCTTTGGTGGAGATTATCTCAGGAATTACTTCGACTCCGGTTTCACTCCATGATCAAAATCGGTTCCCAGCACCACATAGGGGCCTGGTTGCGATCCATTCAACTTGACTGAAGCCCAGAAACTCGCTACTTCTCCTGCTTGCAGAACCTTCTCTGTTCCCCCAGTCTCCACAGTCTTCCCACCTCGGCAGGTGCCTTTCGTTCTTCGACCATCCTCTGATAGACCGGACGTAACATTGGGTGTACTCCTTGAGTTGAACCTTCTTCCAACACAATAGGCGTCAGGAGACGCCGCACTAGGTCAGTATTCGTCCCCACTATCAGGGAGCTTCTGTTCGCACCCGAGGGTCGAGGACACACAATGGCCAATGCATCACAACCCCCAGACTGCCCGATGACTTCAGATCCGATCTCCAACTTCACCTGCAGGTACCCGTCATAAGGGAGTTTCTCAGTGCCGATACCCCATATTTCCAAATCCTTCAATTCTTGCAAAGGAATGTGCTTTAAGTGTTTCTCATAGAAGTCTCTGTAGATCAATGTCACTTGAGCCCCTGAATCCAACAGGGCTTTGGTGTAGACTCCTTCCACTTGGATTGGCACAACAGGAGAAGGACCTATAAGTTGGTCAGGAAATTTTGTGGCGGTATCCGGACGCTTAGACCCAGTTTGCTGTACCCTGGCCTTTTTCTTGGCCCGTGCAGGTTTTTGGCGTGCATTGCCTCCCCATGACGTAGACCCGGATGCTAAGGGAGTGACTCTTTCAGTCCTGGCAGGCTCTACAGTCGGCTCGACTTTGGGCCTTCTCGCCCTCTTAGTCTTTGCTTGATTTCTGGAGCGGGGTTCAACCCTCGGGCACTCAGGTTGCTCCTTTACTGGTGCCCTCTGGCGTTTCCCGCCGGTGAGGTAGACAACAGTCCTTCCAGGGCTTCCAACAGTCCCTTGACTCTATCCTTCTCAGGCTTTCGGCCTTTGCACTGTGCGCGGAAATGGCCCATTTCTCCACACCCGAAACATCTCTTCTTAGAGAGCGGAGACGTAGTTGCTTGTTGAGATTTGGTTAAAGGATTTGGACCAGACGCCACAGCAACTCCCGTCGTCTGCATACCTGTGAGGAATTTCTGCATTTCTGCCTGCATCTCTGTCACCTTCATCAATACCCGACACAGTTCCGCATGCGCTTGTTGCAATTCAACTTGAGCTTCCTGAACCTTCGTGACGGTCTTATACAATTCACCCCGTTCAGGGAGGTTCGACTCTTTGGCAGCCTTCTCCGTAGATTTAAAAACAACTAGATGTTCTTGTTCGTCCTCGTCAGATCCATAGGTATCTAGAGAGTCGCTTTCAGGTTGCAGGCCGTCGTTATGTCTCACAGGTTGTGCATAAGCCCTTTCCCCCCGCCTGAAAGATTTCTCTTCTAGTAAAGCCTCTTCCTCTCGTACAACTCGGATCAGTTCCAGGTACTTTAACTCTTGATTACCTGCTCTGCTTCTCAGCTGCATCATCACTGGATCTAGAGGTTGAGAGCCCCTCAGAATCTGTTTTATTCGGATCTTATCTACTTCGGCCGGTTCGGCCCCTTTCTTCAGGAGTATCTGGTGTAGAATCTTATCCAGGCGCCTCATGTACTCGGTCATCCTTTCACCTCTTCTCTGATAGGTGTGTTCGTATTGATATACCAATTCGGCCGCCTTTTCAGTTCGCCCAAAAACTTCTTCAAGAACGTTTAAATAATCCAAAGCAGTACAATCTTTCCTACTCAGTTTTAGGTTTCTCACCGCTTCTGACGCAGGTCCCTTTAAGCTCTCGGTGATCCTTTGCTTTTTCTGAGCCTCAGGGACATCCCACTCATCCAGAGCCTGCATCGCCTGTTCCACCCATTCTTCAAAGGTTTCTTCTCCCGCCGGAGTTGGTACGTTTCCTGTAAAATTTCTTAACCGTCGATAACCGAAGTTAGTGTGAGGAGGGCTTGTTTTCTGACATTTAGCCAGTAGATCTCCAATAGCCACGATAAATTCAGGCCCAATCATGGCCAACGGACTAGGCACGGGAAACACTTGCGGATTCACCACGTGGCGTACTTGGCTTAATTAGTTGGACTTCCACCTCTTCGGCCAGTTTCACGCTCGTGCCCTGAAAACATGGCGGAACACCCTTTCTCCATTCGAGAAGAACATACATGTGAGAGGTATCTGGGTTTTTTTCAATGTCCAGAATTAACCCCCGATGATCTGGTGCTAGCGTGGCCACGGCCTGGCGAATCTGATCTTCAGCCCAAGTGTCTGCTGGAATATCCATGACTATACAACATTCTACTGGCTACTGTGCTCCCCACACCACTCGGCAACAGTGTCTGGATCCATATTTAACCCTTTAGATGCGGTTTTTCCAGAGACTGGATCCCGGACGAGCCCCCACGTGTAGCGCTCACTCCCGGAGGAGCCGCTGAAAATGAACCACGGGTCAGTCTCCCCGCACTAGGGAATAAATATACTCCAACACAGTTGTGAGTTTTTATCATTTAAATAGTTTACTAAAATATTTGAGCAGATGTTGAAGCACGGTATTCACAAGTATTATTACAGTATTTTCGTATTACGACAAACGCGCAGCGGAAAAGAACCGAAACACGAGGCTTCGTATTTCGGAAAATAAAATATTCGCGACCGAACATAAAAGCAATGCAATTCCCGATAGTTCAGAAAAGGGACACGTAGCAAAACCAAACATACAATCCCTTCGTATTACGGTAAACGCGCAACGGAAAAAGAGGAAAAATATATATTCGGAACGTATCTTTATTTTTAACCCCTGTTCCGATTCATAAAAGAAGGAGTCCTGCACAAGTTAAGTCCCAGGAGGTGAAGGGTGTATATGTGTGTGTGTGTGTACCCGGTACTGTTCAACTGGCCAGTGAGTTTATTAAGGAAAATCTTCGACTAGTCAGTTGGGGCCCTGTGGACTTTAAAGAGAAAACAGCAGCTTGACCTTTAATCACAAACAGCCTTGGAGGCCTCTCACCCATCCGACGCAGGCTTTAGGCTCCGCTGACCCAGGACGTCTCTCCTCCGGATTTTGACTGGGGATACTAGCGGCCGGATCCATTGTCTCACTTTATGCAGCTTGTCCAGCTCACGCCTGCTCTCCGTTCGATTCCACCGGTCTGCAGCAGGTCTGGGCTCTGGCGAGTCTCCTTCTCCTCAGACTAGGTGACCCAAACTGGAACAACAGGTCTCCCTCGGGCTTTGGCCTAGATTCTGCGATCCTCGATCTCGGTGCGTCTGCTTTCTCTGCTTCCCTGGCGCGCTCTCTCGAACTTTCTCCACGAGGCAGAGGATGTAAGTGTCCAGTCCCCACCCACTTCCTGTCTTCTTGCAAAGCATGCCGGGCATTGTAGTCCCAATGTCCAGTATCTCTGATCGCGATAGTCTCCATCTTGTGGCCAAAAATAGGTACTGCCACAGCAAGATTTTTAACACAGCGCTACACTAGGCATCCACCGCAAACCTCCAGATCCAGAATCCAAGCCACCCCTCGGAAGAGAGTGCTGTAAACGACCATTCCGACCCATAAAGCCACCAACCGAAGTGCTAGGTAAGGGGCGCCGATCTGTCCACAGCCAATTACGGTATGTCAGCGGTCCTCACCAGCATGACCAGCACCATCCGCTTGTTGCTCCCTACCAACCACTGCACCTAAAACCAGAGGGGAAAAAACCTGCAGCAGCAGCACGCACCATGCTCACCCTCCGCCACAATCCAGAACGCAGCTCACGAGGCGGCGCATCCAAGACGATAAACCCCTCAGATGACCAGGGAAACGGCGTCCTGCACCTCAGCTTCACCATCACGCCTCTGAACTCCGAGGCCTTGGGCTTAACCGAACTGGGGCTTAGAGTGCCGTTCCCTCTGCCACTGGTGGGGCTCCTCAGCGTCCTCAGGAGACTGTTCATGGGCCGGCACCAAAGTCTTGTACAGCAAGTCCTGCAAAATGAAACCTCGAGCAGCAGCATGCTCCCAGTTTCCTGGTCTCTCACAGAATCTCCTTGATGCACAGTTGAAGCTGGCAGGGAACAGAGACAGAACACACACCCCACAGATGCATATATAGGTAAGTGAAACAATGTTGCACACATATGACCAATGGCTCCACATTTCTTATCTGACCATCCGGCCCAGGCCATCAGTCATGTCCCCCTTCCTTAAAGGTGCAGGGGATTCTGTCTGCAGATCACGAAGCAGCTGCGTGTGAGGTAGGAGGTGTAATGAAGAGCTCTCACATTCTCTTCCCTTTAGAGCTTTAAAACCCATGCAAAAGTTCTCCCAAAATGTTTTTTGTGTTTAGATTTAACCCTTATTACATAGTTACATAGTTACATAGTTATATAGGCTGAAAAAAGACATGCGTCCATCGGGTTCAGCCTCTCCCACATAACCTACTGCTGTTGATCCAAAAGAAGGCAAAAAACCCAGTCTGAAATATGCAACTTACCGGGAAAAAATTCCTTCTTGACCCCAGAATGGCAGTCAGATTTCTCCTTGGATCAAGAAGCTTTTACCCACATATTAAATATTATAACCCTTAATGTTCTGTGTCTGCAGGAAGTCATCCAGTCGTTTTTTAAAAGTCTGAACAGACTCTGACCCAACCACCTCAACAGGCAGAGAATTCCACAGCTTTATTGTTCTCACCGTAAAAAAACCCTTCCTATGCTTTAAGCTAAATTTTCTTTCTTCCAGTCTAAATGGATGACCCCTTGTCCTATGTATAGTCCTGTTAATGAATAGGTTATCAGACAATGGTTGATAATGGCCCTGTATATATTTATATAAGGTTATCAGATCCCCTCTAAGGCGCCGTTTCTCTAAACTAAACAGGTTTAAGCTTGTTAGTCTTTCCTCATAACTTAACCCTTCCATTCCCCTTATTAATTTAGTTGCCCGTCTCTGCACTTTTTCTAGCGCTATATATATTTTTTTTAAGACAGGTGCCCAAAATTGCACGGCATATTCAAGGTACGGCCTGACCATTGATTTATACAGAGGCAAAATTATGTTTTCATCCCGTGAGTGAACTCCCCTTTAAATGCATGCAAATACTTTGCTTGCCTTGGCGGCTGCTGTTTGACATTGCACATTGTTACTTAGTTTGAAGTCTATGATTATTCCCAAATCCTTCTCCTGCTTGGATTTCCCTAACTCCCTACCATTTAGGGTATAAATTACTTGTGTGTTTACTCCAAAGTGCATAACTTTGCATTTATCTAGATTAAATCTCATCTGCCATTTAAGTGCCCAGTCCCCAATTTATCTAAATCCCTCTGCAGCGAAGTAACATCCTGCTCACATTGTATTACTTTTCCTAGTTTTGTGTCATCTGCAAACACTGATACATGACTTTCAATGCCTATCTCAAGGTCATTTATAAATAAATTGAATAGTATTGGTCCTATAACAGACCCCTGAGGGACACCGCTTACCACTGGTGTCCATCTTGAAAATGTACCATTTATGACCACTCTCTGTACCCTCTCTTTTAGCCAGTTTTCTATCCAAGAACAAGTATTTTCATCTAGACCAATTTTTCTCAATTTAAATAGTAACCTTTTGTGTGGAACTGTGTCGCAAGTTTTGGCAAAATCCAAGTAAATCACCTCCACTGCGACCCCCTCATCTATACTTCTACTTACTTCCTCATAGAATGTAATTAGGTTAGTCTGACATGATCTGTGTTTCATGAAACATGCTGATTTTTGCCAATTACATTATACCTCCCAATAAATTCCTGAATATTATCCCTTAGTAACCCCTCAAATACTTCCCAGCCACAGATGTTAAGCTCACAGGTCTATAATCCCAGGCACAAATTTAAACCTTTCTTAAATATAGGGACCACGTCAGCTTTCTCCAATCCTCTGGTACTATTCCGAAATGAAAAGAATCTTGAAAGATAAGAACAGAGTTTACATATTTCAACACATAGCTCTCCAGTACTGTCGTGGAAATTTTATTATGTGGACATTATATTCTAGGATGTGCGTAATAATTTTGTCATCTGTCTCCCTGTGTTGGATTTGAATGTGGTTTTAAATCCAAACCAGCGGCAAAACCGTCAGTATGAAAACCTTCTTTTGGGTTTAGAGACATACCTGCTTTGAAGACATTTTGAGCCTTGTCTCAACACTGGTACCGTGTTGAGATAATAACTTTATTTGTCCCCGCAGATATGTCCATAACCCGTAGGAACAAGTAGATTGATCTTCACTCTCATACTGATCAATCTGAGCAGTATCTGAGTGGGGGTCCATATTGATGCGTGACGGGGGATGGGGACAAACATGGCTGACTGGGATCATGGAGATGGCTCAGGGATGAGTCATCTCCAGGAGGCCGGTCCATTCTGGTCCACGCCCCTGTCCTTTTGATATGTAAATACTAGGCAACCTGGCTTTCTTTTGTACAGCCAGGGGGCTACTGGGCGTGTGCGATTGTCTAATAAATTAAGCAATCCAGGAGCCACAACTTCACTTGGCCACAGGATTTTCCAGCTTGAAGCAGCGTGTCTGTCTGATTCCTCCTGGGATAGAGAAGTACTTCGTTCTTATACAGAAAGAGCTAGATATAGCGTGTATTTTTATAGTGACGGATTTGTTTGTACTGGGCGCACTTTAATACTTTATGCGCAAACACCAAACTTTCCATAACAATTGGCGAGCCTTGTATTAGGAGCTGACGTGGATTCCAGAGCAGCTTGCCAAGGGAGGGAGATTGGATTCTTGGTTTTGGACAACCAGAAAAAGCCGGCGAAGTTGGTAAGACTTTCTTTTCAGTTTTTGAAATTTCTGTTGTCCTAGAACCAGCATCTGGTCTCTCTGCAAGCTGTTGCGGTAATCCGCGCCCAGCAAAAGAATCTTTCTTTTTGCTTTTTCACTCTTTGTGTATAAGGACAGGGGATTAATATCTGTACATAGAGGGATAGGGGTATTGGCTGGGGATAGAGTCTATATTTTGCAAATCCCTGGTCAATACAGCCAAGAGGGTCTTTGTACGGGGTTTATGTATGGAGTTTGCTGGATGTTTTAAAAGTGTGACTGGGTTATTTTCATAGTGCTGGTCACCGTGTGAAATAACTTTTAGTGTGTAAATTTTGGTGGATCTGAAGTTGATTGTGACGTGTGGGGTGATCATTACAGGGTATCGTTTTTGTTGTAATTGTTTTGTTTGTAAAAGGTGGTTTTGGTTTGTAAAGGCAGCATTTCCTTCGTTAACATTTGCACAGGAGAAGACCGCAAGTGAAGGATTTTTATGCTGCTTGCTCCAATTTTGAGGGGTAGGGCACAGGGAATAGGAAGAAACTGTTTTGTTTAATTTGGGTTTTATTGCTGGATTTTGGAGACACCATTTTGTCATCCTTTGTGTGACACCATTGCTAACCCACCATTTTTTGAAGCTCAGCCACCATTTTGTTGAAGCTCAGCCACCATTTTGTTGAAGCTCAGCACCATTTTGTCGAAGCTCAGCCACCATTTTGTCGAAGCTCAGCCACCATTTTGTCGAAGCTCAGCCACCATTTTGTCGAAGCTCAGCCACCATTTTGTGAAGCTCAGCCACCATTTTGTTTTGTCGAAGCTCAAGCCACCATTTTTTCGAAGTTAAATTTTTGTTTGTTCTCAGTTTTAACTATTTTTGTATTTTTATACAGGAAGCAGATTTCAGTAAAGCGGTTGCGGTTTTATACTGAATTTTGAGTTTAAGTGAAATCTTTACTTTGTATTGAGCTTCGTTAGGTAGTAAGACCAAGTTTAACTAAGAGTTTCTGCACCTTTAGTGGTGATTTTATTTTTTATTGGTATTACAGTAGAAAAAGATTTGTTTTTTCAGAAAAAAAAAGGAAAAAAAACTTTCTTTTTATATTTACCTTTAAAAAAAAAAAAAAGAGAACTTTCTTTTTTTATATTTACTTTCCATAGGCAGATTGTGCAAGCGAGAATAACACGCTTTTATGGGTTCATAGTTGCTTTGCGCAGCGAGTAGTTTCAGACGGTTTGTTAGCTTCATTTGGTGACAGTGATTCAGGAGTTGTAATGAGGCATCGTACAACTAGCAAATAGACAGAAGAAGGCTATCCCCATTTAACTTCTGTATTGAGAGAAGCCACATTGTTCTGTAGAGAAAGAGGATAGTCATTGTGCTGTGCGGTTTAGTCTGGCGACGCAGTGTACGGGCGAACAGCGTATACGCTTGTGTAGGCATACACTGTGAGGGGTAGAGACATAATTCGGGAAGGGGGTAATCTGTGGTTGTTGACTAATCGTTTGGGGCATAGTTCTGTACCCAACCTGTTGGGACAACAAGCCATAGAGTTACACGTCGCCTCGGTTAGGGTCTCTAGTTGGAGGACTATAGTGATTATAATCTGACAATCCACCGTAAAGAAGACACCGGACGGTGCTCTCCTAAATTGGTGCAGGGTTTCCCTGGACGCAGGGGTAAGACGATAAGCCGATTCGAATCGCCATGGGCAATGTGCCGTCCATGCAAGGGAAGGAAAGCGAGGCTTCCCATAGTCAGACGGCTGCGCAGCACATGAAATCTAGTTTTGGGGCGAAGGCCATGAAACCCCTTAAAGAATGGCATAGATGGTCCAAGGGTACCGCTTGGAGTATCCCTCTGGAGGGGACGTTTGACGCCTGGAGATGGGAGAAATTCATAACTGAGTTTAAACCCAGACTCTGGACGGCAAAGACTTTAGATGTAGCTCAGCTGTGGCTTCAGAAGTCTATTATGGTAAACCGGCAGGGTATACAGAAGGCGGTTTCAGTCCGGAAGAACCGCATTATGTACACCTGGCCAGAGGGGATAGCCGCGATTGGTGATCCAATGCTGGAAGCGGAAGAGGCTCTTTCTGGGCTAACTCTGCTAAGGCAGGCTGGATCCACCAACACTGGATCTGTTGTAGTTTCATCTGATGCTTCTGCCATCACCAATGTAACAACCTCTACTCTGCTCTCTCCAGCTACCATACCTCTCGCTCCCACAACTCCACCTAACCCTCTCTATCCGTCTCCCTCGGCCACATCTGGGGCGTTTCCTCCTCCAATTACAGTTAATTACGAATCATTTCCAACTGGGGATCTGCAGATGCTATGTGAGTCTAAGGGAATTGGGACCAGACTAAAGAACCGTGGGGATTGCATAGCTGCGCTAAGAGCTTTTGATTCAGCCGTGCCTACCATCTACCCTTCATTGGATGGCTTCCAGACGGGGATGGTCATGGAAAGGTAGGACACAGCAGTCCAATGAAGCTACAGCCTCCAAGGTATACACCTGGTCCCACTTGTGTCTCTGAACCTGGTACTTATCCAGTCCGGGTGCAACAATACGAGGGTGTTCCCAATGCCGACGGTGAAAGGACGTTAGGGGAGAGGGTGGTATGGCATGTCCCTTTTGCTTGCTCAGAAATCAGAACCATCCTAGCCGAACTGCCTGACTATAGAACGAATCCACGAGGGTTCGCGAGAATGTTTTGTCAAAATCAATTTAGTTACGGCATGAGCGGAACGGACTGTGCCCAAGTTCTGAGGGCAAAAGTAGGAGAAGAACCAGCAGGGGTTATAATTTCCCGCTGCAACATTGTTACTCACGGACAGGCCACTTCCGGAGGTAAGGAATTCTGTGTTGCCCTGCTAGCCAAACTTCCAGAGATGTATGGTGGTGCCTCCTCTACCACGGATGTGATGAAACTCTGTCAAAATCCTGGGGAGGAATGCGTTTGTTTCTGGCGTCGCCTGAAACAAGCAGCATTAGATGCAGATATGGAAGTTGGTCCTGATGTGCCAACCGACGGAGGTAAGTTAGCCAGACCCGAATTTAGTGAAATGACAATACCTGCCATTCTATCCACTCTCTCCGCTATAGAGAGAGAGGTGGATAGGAAGAAACAGGATAAAACATCCAAAGTCCTTGTGTCACAAGCCCCCGATGCAGAACAAACGTACCAAGATCGTGGGAAAAAGACACAACGCTGGAAAACCAGGACTTGTCACATCTGCAAAAAGGAAGGACATTTAAAGCGTGACTGTCCTAACAGACCCAAGGGTAAGTGGCAGTTCATTCCAGATGATCCAACGACTTCGGTCGTGGGGATGGCCAGCCAGGGCTATGATTCTTCATAGCACATTGGCAAACCGGTGTCAGGCCATATAAACCTGTTTATCGAGGAATTAAAATATCCCCTCCCTTGCCTCATTGACACCGGTGCAGCCCGAACTGTTCTGAGATCCAGAGATCTCAGAGGCAAGGTCCCCCTCTCTGGGGAGACTATACCCACTGTGGGTCTCACAGGTCAGACAGTGTCTCTACAGACCACCAAACCACTCCATTGTAGACTAGGGCAGCACACGGAAGCCATCAGGTCTGTACTGGTATCGGATGAATGTTCCCATTAATTTGTTGGGAGCGGATATTTTATCAGAAATACAGGCGATTATTGAGTACACTCCAGCTGGCATTGTGGTAAGTAGCGCACTATCAGAAGAACGATTATGTGCTATGGTAGCATTACCATATCTAACGGAACCAACCTGTTTCCTGGAGTTGGATGTACTGGCAGAGGATAAATTCCAAAATTTGGGCACCAGATAAGTACGAAGTGGCTCTCCTAACACCCACTAAACTGACCCAAAAACGATGCACCATTTTGAACCCAGCGTCTCTTCTTCCTGTTATGAAGGAGGAAGAGAAGGGGGGAGATAATGGTGTGAAAAAAACGAAAATTTTCCAACTTTTACTAACCATTCTAACCTCAACTTCTAATCAATTTTCCAACCTAGTAGGGAAACACTTTGAGGACCATCATGATTGCTTTTCCTTGATGAGCTCCAAAAAGTCCACCGGGTCCAGGAGTCTCTCCCGGACCCAAACCCAATAACCAGTGTCCATTCTATTCAACCAGGTGATTGGGTCGTGCTAAAGAAACATCCGAGGACGGGACCAGAGACGAGATATCTTGGTCCATTCCAGGTGCAGCTGACGACGCCAACCTCTCTGAAGCTCGAAGGACGAGACAACTGGGTCCACGCCAGTCACTGCAAGAAGCTGCTCAACTACATCAAAGAATGAGAAGTGTCATTTTTGTTTACTTGTTTAGCTTAATTTATTTTAGCGAGGGAAACGATGAAAAACATCCCAATCTTTTATTTAAAATGCACCTCCAGCTAGCTAAGGCAGCAAACAGGACCAATTGCTGGGTGTGCTCGAAACCCCCCCCTAGCCATTATACTCCAGCAATGGCAGCCGTTCATGCTTATACAATGTTCACATTGGTATGAAGAAGTACGAGAAATTAGCCAAGACCACCCAGAGACATTTGTCGATAGAATTTAACGATACATTCCTAGAGGGTAACATCAGTTATAGTTTTAATATTAGCTCTGGCTCTTGCGCCTCGCTTGCCAATCCTGTATGGGTGTCTGGGCAATTAGGTGGCCCGCAGGTATGCTTCAACATCAGCTTCGGTGACAGATTTGTGGGATCCTCCAGTTGTAAGAAAGGTATAACAATCAACCTTACTAATGAAACCCCCGATATCTTTAGTAACACCCATAGACCAGATTATATCTGCTGGAAAGAAGGATGCGATGTTCAGACGGCGGGGGCGATCCCCCAGTCTATTCAGTTATTACTGAGTGCCCGAGACCGGCAGAGAAACTCCTCATGTGCTGTTCTGACAGGCCCATATTATTTCCTGTGCGGTTCCGCCGCTTATAAGGTAATTCCCCCTAATACAAGAGGTTCATGTGCTTTAGTGAAGCTTGTTCCGGCATCTTACGTCGCAGCCGATCGAGAGGATCTGATGGTGCGTAGGAAGGCCAAGATGTCCGGGAGAGCTCGTAGGGAACTATTCTCTAGCCATGATCAGGCTTGGGCATGGTTCCCCGCGTGGACTGGATGGGGAATAGAGCTTATGAAGCGATTGAACAATTTCTCCTCTATTGTAGACGAGATGTTCAATGAAACCGTAGAAGCTGTCAGGGAGATCACCCAGGAACAACGACAAATAAAGACTCTGGTATTGCAGGAAAAGATGGCTCTTGATTATCTTTTAGCGTCCAAGGGGGGTTTCTGTGAATTCATAGGTGAGGACTGTTGCACCTGGATAACGGACACCAATGACATGGTCAAAGCACATATGGATAAGGTTAGCGCCCTGCAAGGCAGAGCCAGAGCTATAGCCAGTGAGGGTTGGAATCCTTTTGAAGGTTTGGGAAGCTTCGGGGATTTCTTGTTTTCCATTGGATCCTGGCTAAAGGAAATGGGAGTATATATACTTATGGTGTTTCTGTTTCTATTCCTTCTATATGCCGGAGTGAAATGTTCCTGTTGTCTAATCGACGAGTTACCAAAGCCAGAGTAGATGACTACGTTTTCGTTGCCGAGATGAGACGCCCTGAAGACCAACCCATGGACCGGACACAGAGGATTTCAGACCGACCAACAATCGACGCAACCCACCACCTCATGTCCTCCCTCTGAGTCACCTCCCCTAAAGCAGATTCTACGTGTCAAGATCTACGTGTCAAGATCCACGTGTCAAGATTTGTTTTAAGATTTGCCAAAAAAATCGGCGTGTCAAGATTTGTTTTAGACTTGCTTTATGATCCACGTGTCAAGATTTGTTTTAGACTTGCTTTATGATTGTCAAGATTTGTTTTAAGATTTGCAAAAATCGGCGTGTCAAGATTTGTTTTAAGACTTGCGTTAAGATTCTACGTGTCAAGATGGACTGTCTGTTGTTTTCTATCATCTGTTTGGTTTTTTTTACATTCAGAACTTTACAAGAGGAACTTTTTCTTTCCAAGGAAGATCGAGATTCATCGAGGACACTGGGGAGCAAATGACAAAGAGGAGGGACTGTCGTGGAAATTTTATTATGTGGACATTATATTCTAGGATGTGCGTAATAATTTTGTCATCTGTCTCCCTGTGTTGGATTTGAATGTGGTTTTAAATCCAAACCAGCGGCAAAACCGTCAGTATGAAAACCTTCTTTTGGGTTTAGAGACATACCTGCTTTGAAGACATTTTGAGCCTTGTCTCAACACTGGTACCATGTTGAGATAATAACTTTATTTGTCCCCGCAGATATGTCCATAACCCGTAGGAACAAGTAGATTGATCTTCACTCTCATACTGATCAATCTGAGCAGTATCTGAGTGGGGGTCCATACTGATGCGTGACGGGGGATGGGGACAAACATGGCTGACTGGGATCATGGAGATGGCTCAGGGATGAGTCATCTCTAGGAGGCCGGTCGGCCATTCTGGTCCACGCCCCTGTCCTTTTGATATGTAAATACTAGGCAACCTGGCTTTCTTTGTACAGCCAGGGGCTACTGGGCGTGTGCGATTGTCTAATAAATTAAGCAATCCAGGAGCCACAACTTCACTTGGCCACAGGATTTTCCAGCTTGAAGCAGCGTGTCTGTCTGATTCCTCCTGGGATAGAGAAGTACTTCGTTCTTATACAGAAAGAGCTAGATATAGCGTGTATTTTTATAGTAACGGATTTGTTTGTACTGGGCGCACTTTAATACTTTATGCGCAAACACCAAACTTTCCATAACAGTACTCGCGGATGAATTCCATCTGGCCCTGGGGCTTTGTTCACATTCACATTGTTTAATTTCTGCAAAACCTTGTCCTCAGTCAACCAGTCACTTTGTATTAGTAAGTTTTAATTAATGAATTTCATGTCTCCTGTTATAGGTTTCTCTTTGATAAATACTGAAGAAAAATAATCAATTAAAATTTCTGCCTTATCCTGAGCTTCAGTTAACAATAACCCTGACTCAGATTTTAGTGAACCTACATTTTCACTCTTGGGTTTTTTAGAATTTATGTACCTAAAGAATCTTTTAGGGTTGGTCTTGCTCTCTTTGGCTATTTCTTTTTCATTTTCTAGTTTAGCCCATCTAATCGCATTTTTACATGCTTTATTGGCTGCCCTATATGCTTTATAGGATGCCTCAGATTTAATCAAATTTAAGAGCTTTAAATGCCTTCTTTTTATTTTTCATTTCCTTAGTTACCTTCCTACTAACCACATTGGTTTCAGTCTGTTTCTTTTATATTTATTAACCAGTGGAATATATTGTGACGTGTACTTTTCTAGTGTTAGTTTAAAGATATTCCACTTATCCGCAATGTTTTTCCCGTGAAACAGTTTCTGCCAGTCAATGACATTGAGAGCTTCCTTTATTTTAATAAAGTTGGCCTTTTTAAAATTATGTTTTAGCATGCCCCTTATGAGTTTTTTTGAGTTTATTTCAAAAGTCACCATATTATGGTCACTGTTTCCCAACTGTTCCTTTACATTAATATTGAGAAAAGATCCACATTATTGTGTTATAACCAGGTCCAGACAGTTATCCTCTCTAGTTGGTGTTTCTACCAGTTGTGTCATGAAGGTATCATTTAAAATGTTCAGAAACTGGATTCCTTTGCTGAATTACTAGTCCCACTATCCAATTAATATCCGGGTAATTAAAATCTCCAATATAATTTAAAGTGCTACCATGATGTGCAGCCTTCCTAATTTGCTCTAACAGTTGTTCTTCCTCATCATTATCTATATTAGGTGGTTTATATCATAGGCCAACCAATAGTTGACTTCCCTGTTTATTCCCCAATGAAATATTTACCAATAAGGATTCCACATTTCCCTCATCGCTTTCCAGTTGTGTAATATTAGGCTTTAAATCCTGATTTACATATGTAGCGCTCACTCCCAGAGGAGCCGCTGATATTGAACCTCGGGTCAGTCTCCCCGCACTAGGGAATAAATATACTCCAGCACCGTCGTGGATTTTATAAATTATATAGTTTACTAGATTAAATGGCATATAATGAATAACACGGTATACGTATATATATTTACAGTACTTCGGAATGCGGGAAACGCGCAGCGGAAAAGAAATACAATGCTTCGTAATTCGAGAAACGCGCAGCGGAAAAGAGAAAAATCTATCTTTAACCCCCTTTGTGGTTGGGGAGTGAGTCCCGTACAGGTTATGTCCCAAAGAATGTAGGTGTGTGTGTGCGATTGTCAGGATCTGGCTGCGGTTTGTGTAGCAGGATGGGGTTGTGAGCCCAATATGCAGTGATATAAGCAGGTTTAAGATAACAAAAGGGTGTTTATTGAAAATAAACACTAACATCAAATCAGGCAAGGAACAGGCAATGGCGTAGTCAGGGTTCGCCAAGGGGTTCGGTACACGGCAAGGCTGGCAGAGAGTAGTCGGTGATACAGCAGGGGTTCGGTACATGGCAAGGCTGGCAGAGAGTAGTCGGTGGTACAGCAGGGGTTCGGTACACGGGGAGTCTTAGATGGGGGGCAGAGGTGGAGCAGGATGGGAGGGTTACCGGTGAGTGAAGCAATGAGAGTCCAGATTATAGCAGAAGGTCCTTCGGGTCTGTAGTAGAGGGTTCAGGAGATGATCAGGCGGTTTCAGGGAGCTTTGAGTAGACAGGTATCGCAGTCAGTAACTTCAATGTGGAAGTCCAGGGTTGAGGGTGGGACTCCCTTATATGCAGGGCTAATCAGGGAGGATGAAGGGCAGGTGTGGATCCAGGGCCAGAACGGTAGAATCAGGAAGGTGAATTGTTTATACAAGGGTTTTGGAATCTGCAGGGGACATGTAGTAAAAGGCACAAAAAGGGGTGCCAGGGGGTCAGGGCCTCCAGGACCTGACATAGCCCCCCAACAAGGGGCAACCTCCGGGTGCCCCGGACGTGGTCGAGGCAGGTACAGTGTCCAGGATCACACCCCGGATGAATAAGGATTGTTTACGGGATGCAATGTCCATGTTCCCGAAACCTGGTCCCAGATGGATGTGACAAGGGTGCACTGTACAGTGCTGGAACGAGTTCTCTTAGGTACAGGAACTTGGGCAACAACAGCGGCACAGGTCTGCAGCGACGAAGATACTGGAACTTGACTTGGCAGGGCAGCGCCCTTGGCGAGGATCGTTGGGGCAGCGCCCTTGACAAGGCATGGTGGGGCAGCACCCTTAGTATGGCCTGGTGGGGCAGCGCCCTTGAGGACCAGAGGGGCAGCGCCCTTGGCGAAGCACAGTGGGGCAGCACCCTTGGCAACCGGTGGGACAGCGCCCTGGACGAAGACTGGAGGGGCAGCACCCTTGGCGAAGCACGGTGGGGCAGCACCCTTGACAACCGGTGGGGCAGTGCCCCGGTCGAAGACTGGAGGGGCAGCGCCCTTGACGAGGCACGGTGGGGCAGCACCCTTGGCAACCGGAGGGGCAGCGCCCTTGACGAGGCACGGTGGGACAGCGCCCTTGACGAGGCACGGTGGGGCAGTGCCCTTGACGAGGCACGGTGGGGCAGCACCCTTGACGAGGCACGGTGGGGCAGCGCCCTTGACGAGGCACGGTGGGGCAGCGCCCTTGACGAGGACTGGAGGGGCAGCGCCCTGGAGGACCGGAGGGGCAGCGCCCTTGACGAGGCATGGTGGGGCAGCGCCTTTGGCAACTGGAGGGGCAGCGCCCTTGACGAGGCACGGTGGGGCAGCGCCCTTGGCAGCCGGTGGGGCAGCGCCCATGATGAGGCATGGTGGGGCAGCACCCTTTGCAACCGGTGGGGCAGCATCCTTGACGAGGCACGGTGGGGCAGCGCCCTTGGCAACCAGTGGGGCAGTGCCCTTGACGAAGACTGGAGGGGCAGCGCCCTTGAGGACCGTAGGGGCAGCGCCCTTAGCGAGGCCCTTGGCACTGCACGGCTCAACGGCGACATCCTTGGCAAGGTATGGAGGAACAGCGCCCTTGGCAAGGCATGGAGGAACAGCGCCCTTAGCGAGGCCCTCGGCACTGCACGGCTCTGTGGCGGTGGCCTCCTTGGCACTGCACGGCTCTGCGGCGGCGACCTCCTTGGCACTACACGGCTCTGCGGCGGCGACCTCCTTGGCACTGCACGGCTCTTGCTGGGCAATAAGCGATTTGGCCTTATGGCGACGTCGACGGCCCCGTGGCGATGATAGCTCAGGAGAGCCTGCGGGTTGCAGGGCAGCGACATCCTGAGATCCTGTGGGTTGTAGGGCAGCGACATCCTGAGATCCTGCAGGTTGCAGGGCAGCGACATCCTGAGATCCTGCGGGTTGCAGGGCAGCGACCTCTTGAGATCCTGCAGGTTGCAGGGCAGCGACCTCTTGAGATCCTGCAGGTTGCAGGGCAGCGAGTTTTGGCTTTTGTAAAACCTCCAATTCCAGGAGGCATGGATGAGTCTCCAGCTCTTGGGGTTTCGGTTTCACAGACAACCGAACAACTGTGGGTGACATGAGAACAGGGCACCAATGAAGGCAGATCTCTGGTATGGTGCACTTGAAATGGTTGTGGTAGCTGGAGTTCTGTAGTTGGCCACTGCATGGCACAGATAGGTGGCTGGGCGACAAACGGATCCTGTAACGCCAACATACCTCCCATGCTGTCCTGGGGTCCCTGGGTGTGGCGTGCAGTCTGTCTGGACAGGTCCAGGCCAGCATCAGTGGTTTCCTCTTCTGACTCCGAGTCATCAGAAGGACATGGTGAAGGTGGCACGCTGTGTGTCCATGAGGAGCGGCTTCCCGAAGTCTCAGGGCCGATTCGAAGACTTCCAGGTCCTCTCTGCGAACGACAGTTCCGTTTGAGGCATATGTGCAACAAGGAGGTATAGGGCTGGGTTCTGGCTCTTTGGCAACACCAGCCATGATGTATTGGCTAGTCTCGGTCTCCATAGGCATGGCTGATTCAGCGTCTATGGAATCTTGCTCCATTGGCACTTCAGGATCAGAATCCGGTGCAGCGCACTCCATAGGGGTCTCGTGGTCTGACCCCTCAGAAGGAGCTTCTTGAATAACCCGGTCTCTGGGTACAGAGAGTCTGGTAGCTCTTGACTCTGCTCTTCTGGGAACAGGAGCACGCTTTTGTGGAGGACTAATTACCTGGGTTCTTCTGGGAGCAAGCTGGGATAGGGTTTTTCTTTGGGTGCGTGTTTTTTGTAACTTGACAGTTGAGGTCAGTTTTTGCAGGGCAGGCACCAGTTTTCCCAACGAAGACTTTGTGATCTTGATAGTTGGTACAGGTTTGGTACAAACAGGCTTGGCATGAACAGGTGTAGAAAAACTTTTTGTACCTGGCTTAGTGGGCGCAGTGGGCAGGCCGATATTAGATGCAAGGGACCCCCACAGTAGAAACAGAGGTTTAGCGCCCTCCTTCTTGCCTTTTCTTCTGGGGTCAGCGGTCCTCTGGCTCCCTCTGTAGCAGGAACGCGCACCTTAGATGAGGTGCCCCTTGGGTTTTGCTGCATATAATCAAGCAGGGAGTCTAGATACTGCTGGATCTTCAGGAAGGCATCTTTTAAGTTTTCCACCATGGTGTATATCACTGCTGGGTCACAGGTTGTTGACTTCCACATTCTGTCAGGATCTGGCTGCGGTTGGTGTAGCAGGATGGGGTTGTGAGCCCAATATGCAGTGATATAAGCAGGTTTAAGATAACAAAGGGGTGTTTATTGAAAATAAACACTAACATCAAATCAGGCAAGGAACAGGCAATGGCGTAGTCAGGGTTCAGCAAGGGGTTCGGTACACGGCAAGGCTGGCAGAGAGTAGTCGGTGATACAGCAGGGGTTCGGTACACGGCAAGGCTGGCAGAGAGTAGTCGGTGGTACAGCAGGGGTTCGGACACGGGGAGTCTTAGATGGGGGGCAGAGGTGGAGCAGGATGGGAGGGTTACCGGTGAGTGAAGCAATGAGAGTCCAGATTATAGCAGAAGGTCCTTGGGGTCTGTAGTAGAGGGTTCAGGAGATGATCAGGCGGTTTCAGGGAGCTTTGAGTAGACAGGTATCGCAGTCAGTAACTTCAATGTGGAAGTCCAGGGTTGAGGGTGGGACTCCCTTATATGCAGGGCTAATCAGGGAGGATGAAGGGCAGGTGTGGATCCAGGGCCAGAACGGTAGAATCAGGAAGGTGAATTGTTTATACAAGGGTTTTGGAATCTGCAGGGGACATGTAGTAAAAGGCACAAAAAGGGGTGCCAGGGGGTCAGGGCCTCCAGGACCTGACAGCGATGGTACCCGGGTACAATATTCAACTGGCCAGTGAATTATTTATGAGGTATCTTAGACTAGTCAAGTTGGGGCCCTGTGGGTTTTTATGAAACAAACAGCAGCATGCTTTCTATTTTCACAACGGCCTGGAAGGCCTCTCACCCATCTGTCAGATACTTGGTGCTCCCCTCGACCCAGGACGTCTCTCCGCTCGATTTTGACTGGGATTCTATGGGGTACCGGATCCGCTGTCTTGCTTTCCTTTAGCTGCCGCAAGATGTCCAGCTCACCGCCTGCGCTCCCTGTCAGATCGATCTGCGGTGCTCCTAACTAGGGGTCCTCCAGCTCACTCGATATCAGCGTGGGTATTCTGGTGAATCACTGGGTCTTCCTGTTGTAAGGCTGAATAACCCGGTCATTATCTCTGTCAGGCCCCAGCTGCGCTCCGGCCTGGTCACTGTCACGCTCTGCAGCACGGTGTCTTGCTTCTCTCACTCCCTGGCGCGCTCTGCCAGCTCTCTCCACGAGGCTCAGCATGTCAGCGTCTCTGTCCCACCCACTTCCTGTGTCCGCTCCCAAAACATGCTGGGAAATGTAGTTCAGTGCCTTCTGTGTTTGTCCAGCATACTCTTACCATGGTCTCTGTCTCCATCTGGTGGCCATTGCAAGTAAATGCAGCAGAAAAGTCTTTTTAAACACAGCGCTACACATATAAACACACTCCACCCCCTTTCTTATGTTTCCTATCCTTTTTAAACAATGTATAACAGTTTAAGTTTACAGCCCAGTCATGCGTTTCGTCCCACCACGTTTCTGTTATTCCTATAATGTCGTATTGCTTAGTGTATGCTATTGCCTCTAGTTCCCCATCTTGTTATTGAGGCTCCTTGCATTAGCAAGCATACATTTAATGTTGTCTCTACCCACACATGCTGAATGCGACTTTACATTACATGCCTCCACTGTTCTGACATTACCCATCCCCCCGCCTCCACCCCCCCTTAGTCTGAACTGAATCCCTTCCGCTATCTGCTCTGTCTCCATTTTGTAAGATACTGTATCCCTCCCCCCTTCCACTAGTTTAAAGTCTCTTCCAACCTTTTAACCATCCTCTCCCCTAGCACAGCAGACCCTCTTCCATTCAGGTGCAATCCATCACGACTATACAGATTGTACCCCAGTGCAAAATGAGCCCAGTGCTCTAAAAACCCAAAGCCCTCCTTCCTGCACCAAGCTTTAAGCCACGCATTGACCTCCCTGATCTCCCGCTGCCTTTCCACTAGACATGTGCATTCGTTTTACTACTAAAACGATTTAGTCCGAATTTTGGGATAATTTAGTTTTCATATGACTCAAGAGAAACGAAACTGCTCAGTACAAAAAACGAAAAACTAAAATAAAATGCACTACATTTTAGTTTCAGTCCTTTTTGTGATATTACGTTGATGAGTGAAGGAGACCAGCAATGAAGAGCGCAACATCGCAACATTCAGTTCTGCACCCTCCACATGCCAATGCAGTAGGATGTTCTATACAGAGAGGGGCATTAATTAATGCAGAGGAGATGTTCTATACATTATACAGCGAGGGGTATTAATGCAGGAGGATGTTATATACATTATACAGAGGAAGGTATAAATTGAGGAGGATGTTCTATACAGAGAGGGACATTAATTAATTCAGGAGGATGTTCTATATATTATACAGAGAGGGGTATTAATTAATGCAGGTGGATGTTGTATACATTATACAGAGAGGGGTATAAATTAATGCAGGAGGATGTTCTAAACATTATACAGAGAAGAGACTTTTTTTTAGCCCTTTAAATCCAGTGGCTGTGAGCGGTGAGATCGTCAGCTTGTTATATTATCTCTCAGTACAATGTATCAGGCTCAGCTGTTACATTAACTGACTGTAACAGCGCTCAGAGTTTCCGTAAAACAAGGAAATAATATTGTTCTAACCTCTTATATATAAAAATATTATTTACTAGTATTACTGAAACTCTGAGCACTGTGAGGCAGCAGTCAGTTACTGTAACCGCTTTGCCTGACACGGGGCAGTATTACAATGTGGTGCTAACTTAACCAGAGCTGTTGTAAACTGAAAACCTCCATGGCTCTGGTTAAGTTAGCACCAGCTATGTAATATGGCCCACATTGTGCTGAGAGTGAGAGATACTGTAACAAGCAGCGATCTCAGCCCTCTGAGGAGCCACTACAATAGTAATTGTATCCACTGGTTTTCGGATGAACGAAATTAGTTTTCATACTAAAGAACTGAAAACGAATTTTTTAGCAACTAAATAAATTGCATTTTAGGACTAATCCATTAGTTCAAAACGAAATTTTGTGCTGTGCACATGTCTACTTTCCACTGTAGCACGTGGCACAGGTAGGATCTCAGAAAATACTACCTTGGAGGACCTCTTCTTCAGTTTACTTCCTAATTCCCTGAAATCATTCTTCAGGTCCTTCCATCTTCCTCTTACTTTGTCATTGGTACCAATAAGGACCATGACAGCTGGGTCATCTCCAGCCCCTCCCAATAATCTATCAACTCTGTCAACCACATGCCTAACATGGGCACCTGGCAGACAGCAAACTGTCCGGTTAGGGCGATCAGCGCAACAGATTACCCTGTCTACTCTAGTAAGAGAGTCCCCTACCACCACAACCTGTCTAGGCTTACTTGCCCTCTTTATCCCTCCCTTACTTGGTGGGCTGATCCCCTGCTTTTAGAGGGAGCAGCCTCCTCCAGTACTGCTACAACCTGAGCTGATGCACCCAACATCTTCGCTCAAAGGGGCAAATTTGTTGGTGTGCGCAAGATTAGGACTAGCCAACCTTTTCCTCTTCCCTGCCCCCCTGCTACCACATGTCACTGACACCCAGCTACCAACCTGTTCCCCGGTTAACTCCACTCCTCCCACACCCCTAGATTCCTCAACTATACTTTGCTCCGTGAGAAGCAGGCTCCTTTCAAGATTGTCAATCTGTCTCAGCGTTACGATTTGTATGTGTAGTTATGTTAGTTCCTCTAGGAGGTTCATGTGTGCAGAATAAAACAGCTCTATTGTTTAGAACAGGGCTTTGAGTGTGAAATATCAGCACAACAAGTGATAACCTGTGCTAATCCTATGCTTGGTGTCTGTAGGTGGGAGTCAGAGGATATTCTCATTGCCGTGTTTTATATGTGTTATTTTTATTCCCATTTTTATGTTTTATTTGTATTTTCCTGTTGAATTTATGTATTTTCTTTTTGTATATATTTATTGTACTGTAATGTGACTATATTACTCAGTCTGCAGATCACGAGGCAGCTGCGTGTGAGGTGGAAGTCACAGAGGATATTCTCATTGCCGTGTTTTATATATGTTTTATTCAGATTAAAATCGCATGTTCCCAGCAATCCAGTTGCCGGTCTCATCTTTAATGCTCAACAACACCACAAAACACAACGCAGAGTCCATACGAACGGGCAGTGTGGGTGTAGG
Organism: Leptobrachium leishanense; assembly: GCA_009667805.1. Taxonomy (NCBI): domain Eukaryota; kingdom Metazoa; phylum Chordata; class Amphibia; order Anura; family Megophryidae; genus Leptobrachium; species Leptobrachium leishanense. Next base: position 317,738,811 of record CM019065.1, read on the forward strand.
CCGGTTAAACATACATAGCTTTATACACCAGAGACACACACTGACTTGGACATAGAGTGTACAGGTTTACATTTTGAGTATCCAGGAAATAACCAGGTCATGCAAATAGACTCATTGCTAGGAGTTTAACCACTTCGCTGTGGTGGACGCGCTCAGCGCGTCCAACCGCAGGTAGCGTTTCATGCGGTGGACGCACTGAGCGCGTCCTCTCTTTGGGGCCAGCGTTTGGCCGGGTTCCAGCCGATCGCTGGCCCCCCCGGTGCGGGCTGACATCCTCTGTCAGCCCATCACCCGGAACCTCCACCGGAGTAATTAGGTGTCATCGCGGGGACGCGATGACACCTAATGCAGGCGCCCCGCCCCGCATGTGCGGAGGAGGCGCCTGAAAGGGAGGTCCTTCGGACCTCTCTCTCTCCCGATTGGCGGCGTGCGGGGGTTAACCCAGGCACCATTTGGAAGGGCACAGCCTGCCCTTCCAAATGGTACCTGGCATTAACCCCATGGGGGCCGGATCACGAATCGGCGCTGAAAAGCGCCGGTTCGTGATCCTTTCCCGGAGCTGGCCGACATCTTGGATGTCGGCCAAGCTTCCGGGAATGCCCCCTGAGGCCTGGCGTCATCGTGCATAGCACGATGACGCCAGTCCTGGAGTTAACCCCTAACTGCCACCAATGGTGGAGATAGGGGGTTCATTGGAACCCCCTATCTCCCGATCCGTGGCAGTTAGGGGTTAATGTTTGGTTTTGTTGGATCGGCCAGAGCATGGCCGTTCCAACAATACCAAACATGAGTATAAAAAAACTTTTAATTTTTTTTTTATAAAAAAAAAACTTTTTTTTTTCTTTTGGTTTGTTAATGCAGCAATATTGTTCCCATTTCAATTATAATGTGAACAATGATGCTGCACTAACGATTTTTGTATGCGGTGCATTTTTTTCCCCAAAAAAAAATGTAACGAGAGCCCATCTCTAATTTTTTTAACAAGCACACCCCATACAAAATATAACCGCAATTGCTCGCATCTTAAAATGTGAAAAAAAAAACACTTTACACGTTGTAAATTATTGAATTCATATTTTATTGCATTTTTTGTTATAATATACAGACAGGTCATGACGTATACATATAATAATGACATATTATGAATCTGCCGAGTCTGACAGAAAGCACGATATATAATATGTCTAGGTCATATGCTAAAATAGGCCTTCAAAACGCATTTAAACATGATGAGCAAAATCGGTAAAAATGAGCTCAGCACAGAGGCGGGAAAAGCCTCAGCAGCGAAAGGGTTAATTGTTTTGTATCCATTATATTCCCGCACACCTTGAATATGTGGGGGAGCCAGTGGCGTAGCGTGGGGGGGGGGCCGTGGCCCCGGGCGCAATTTTCATAGGGGGCGCAAAACTTCAAAAGAAATTTGCGCAACTAAAGTTTCTAACAGCCGATCAGCTAGTGTTCCTCACACAGCCCTCCCATTGGCTGAACTGGTCATGTGATGATGACACGACGGAGGCAGGAAATCCTCCTGACTGGTGGGGTGGGGGACATGTGACTTCTCATCACTGCCCCAGTGGTCTGTGTAGAGGATGAGACGCCTGCCCTGCGCTTAGTGAGTGGGAGGGTGTGAGTGGCAGCACAAGAAGATTGCAATCTGCAATCTGTGGGTGAGTCATACAAAGCAGGGCATTAACTACCACAGGTCAGGGGGATCGATGGCACCCGGACCCCCCCCTTCAGTTTAGCAATGTGATTATTGCTCTTGGCTGCTAGCCAAGAGCTGCCTCTCCCTGTAGTGAAGGCTGCCCTGCCCCCTAATTTCCGGCCGGCCAACGTGTGGAGCATGCTCAGCATGGTGATAGACAAGCAGGCACATGCAGGCTGCACCCTTCTGCTCCTTCCCCACTAACTAGAGGGAAACAGAGTTAGATTTGAGGTCTGTGTCTGGGCACAAAGCAGCTGATGCTTTGCTGCTTGTCTCCTAATCTTCCCCTGCACAGCATGAAGCCTGAGAACACTGTCACCTCCTGGAGATGCAGAGATACCGAGATTCTCCCCCTCCTGATTAAACCCAACATTTGAGCAAAGGTATGTGTCTGTCAGGGGGTGGGGAAGGGGGATCTACTACATTCCTGTTTAACCTCTGTAAGGCCAGTGTCCTTGACAGATTCTTACTGACATTTTAGCTTTCCCTCCTGCTTTCCTGTCAAATAATCTTTTAGAGTGTGTGTGTGCTGTGTGTGTGCTGTGTGTGCGAGAGCTGTGTGTGTGTGCGAGAGCTGTGTGTGTGTGCGAGAGCTGTGTGTGTGTGTGTGAGAGCTGTGTGTGTGTGAGAGCTGTGTGTATGAGCTGTCTGTGAGAGATGTGTATGTGTGAGCTGTGTTTGTGTGTGTGTGTGAGAGCTGTGAGCTGTGTGTGTGCTGTGTGTGCGAGAGCTGTGTGTGTGTGCGAGAGCTGTGTGTGTGTGCGAGAGCTGTGTGTGTGTGTGCGAGAGCTGTGTGTGTGTGCGAGAGCTGTGTGTGTGCTGTGTGTGCGAGAGCTGTGTGTGTGTGTGTGTGAGCTGTGTTGTGTGTGTGTGAGAGCTGTGTGTGTGTGAGAGCTGTGTGTATGAGCTGTCTGTGAGAGCTGTGTGCTGTGTGTGTGAGAGCTCTGTGTGTGTGAGTTGTGCGTGTATGTGTGTGACCTGTGTGTGTGAGCTGTGTGTGTGAGCTGTGTGTGTGAGCTGTGTGTGTGTGAGCTGTGTGTGTGAGAGAGCTGTGTGTGTGTGAGAAACATAGAAAAATGTCGGCAGATAAGAACCTTTCGGCCCATCTAGTCTGCCCAATTACATGGATACTTTACCTGGATTTATTTTTTGTTTAGGATAGCCTTATGCCTATCCCATGCTTGCTTAAATTCAATTACTGTTTTGGCCTCTACCACTTCTACTGGAAGACTGTTCCATGTATCCACCACCCTCTCAGTAAAATAATGCTTCCTGATGTTACTTTTAAACCTTTGCCCCTCTAATCTAAGACTATGTCCTCTTGTTTTGCTATTTTGTTTCCTTTTAAATATACTCCCTTCCTCTACCTTGTGGATTCCCTTTACGTATTTAAATGTTTCTATCATATCTCCTCTGTCTCGTCTTTTTTCCAAGCTGTACATGTTAAGATCATTAAGCCTTTCCTGGTAACTTTTCTCCTTCAAGCCGTACACCATTTTAGTGGCCCTTCTCTGAACTCTCTCTAAGATGTCTATATCCTTCTGGAGACACACAGTACTCCAAGTGAGGTCTCACCAGTGCTCTGTACAGTGGCATGAGCACTTCCCTTTTTCTACTGCTAATACCTCTCCATACACAACCAAGCATTCTGCTAGCATTTCCTGCTGCTCTATTACATTGACTACTTACCCTTAGATCCTCTGAAATAATGACCCCTAAATCCCTTTCCTCAGATGTTGAGGTTAGGACTGTATCAAATATTCTATATTCAGCCCTTGGTTTTTACGTCCCAGGTGCATTATCTTGCACTTATCCACATTAAAACTCAATTGCCACAACTCCGACCATTTTTTTAGCTTACCTAAATCATTTGTCATTTGGCTGATCCCTCCAGGAACGTCAACCCTGTTGCAAATCTTTGTGTCATCAGCAAAAAGACATACTTTTCCATTAATACCTTCTGCAATATCACTAATAAAAATATTAAAGAGAATGGGTCCAAGTACTGACCCCTGAGGTACCCCACTTGTTCTGTTTCTCCACCAAAGCACTGAGAATGTGATCTCTTAACTTACTGTTGTGATGAGATGGCTATAATTCCCAGTCTAGACGAATTACAGACAGTGACTCAATCGAGATGACACCTTGAAGATCTGTTGAAGTTTTATTCCAAAACTGTAGAAAATCCACAACAATATACATTCGATAGGTCAAAAAATCATAATGAATCTGAGTCCATAAGGCTTGCAAAGGATTACTGGGAAGGGAACAAGGGTGAAGCTATCTGAACAGGAAATCCCTACACCATGAGGAAGGGAGGGGAGAAACCCAGGGGGAAGATAAGACATGTGCAATTCTTAAAGGCATATCACAAGTCATGTGAAACATGACACTCCCCGTCAAAATCTATGATTTCTATAATTAAATAACTTTGACTAAAGTTCAAAACAAATAAGTGAAGATTCTTTTCCAGGAACATCTGAAAAACAAGAGGGAAGGGAAGAACAAGAGAAAAGAATGCAACATTAACAATTCTTGCAGATCTTGATCTTGATGGTCCAGGCTGTGTCAAGAACAGTCAGTGAGCCCATCTTCAGAGGGGAAGGCAGCAACGCACCAATCCTTCTTACCTCCCTTTGAGTCAAATTGATGACTTGTGAGCTCGTCTTCTTCTTTGGGCAGAAGGAGTACTAGTTCCTTTATAGGCCTGAAGTAAAAGTGTGGAGAATCTTCTTTCATGAATAAGTTGTAAAGTTTTCTGGTCCAGTACCAGTCCAGGAATTTTCTTGCGACTCCAATCATGCGTTCCCAAGAGTCTCCCATGTGAAAGGAGTGAGGTGGGTTGAATTCCCATTTACACTTGTCATTCAAGAAGTTCAGTATCTTTTCTGGTCGAGAGGCCTCCTGAATTGTGGGGGGGGGGTCTTTACAGATGTGCCGCTTGTGACATTGTTTGTTTGTGTCAGAGCTGTTTGTAAACTGAAGAGCAATGTGAATAAGGGGTGCAATGGCTCTTACAACAGAAGACCACTTGGAAAAGCGTTCAAAACGGTGAGGACTCAGCCTTACCCCTTCTTTCACAGAGGTGTTGAGTGTAACGGTAACAGCTCTAATTTCTTTATCAGATTCTGGCTCCAACAGTTCAAATGTAGAATTTGTAGAATTTGAGATGAGGTCTTCATTCAAGAGTATTGGTGGGGATAGCCATAATGTGTCCAGAAATGCAGTAGCAGGTACTGCGCGAGTGCCTCGATCAGCAGGGTTGAAGTTAGTGGACACATGGTGCCATTGTTCAGGTGTAGAGAACTTTCTTATACGTTCCACTCTGTTGCCGACAGACAAGTGGAACTCTCTGCGAAGCATGTATTTAGCAAACTGCGACATGTCCGTGTTTTCAGACTTTGGGTGCATGACTACAGGTGACTTGGGAACATATGTTGGTGCTGAGGCATTCAACACTGGAACTGGTTTAAAGTTCATTGGCATGTTGGTTTGTAGCTGTGGAGCAGTGTGCTTGCTAGTAGGTACTTGGCTGATGTCAAGGTAAGGTGGATAGTTTATTATGTGCATGCTATTGTCCACTGCTTGGTGAGATGCTGCAGTCTGGTGTACTGGAAGATATGAAGGCAAATTGAATTGGAGTACAGTAGGTGCGGAGAAGAGACCTTGGTTGAGTGCTCTGGTTGCTGTGACAGGGAGCTGACGATCTGGAGAGGAATGTGAAGAATCTGAGGCATAAGACACAGCTGAGTGTCTGCTGCTACTGTTGTCTCTTTCACTTTCACTGGCAGCCTGTTCTAAAACTTTTAATCTTGCCATGGCCGTGGCATGTTCACATTGTTTTTCCAAAACTTCCATTTCCACTTTGTGGCATGTGGCTTCAGCTTCCTTGCGTGCGGCTTCAGCTTTCATTTCTGCCTTCATGCATGCGGCTTCAGCTTCCATGCGTGCAGTTTCAGCTCCCATTTCTGCCTTCTGGCGTGCGGCTTCAGCCTCCATGCGTGCGGCTTCAGCTCCCATTTCTGCTTTCTTTTTGGCGAAAGCTGCCTGAATTTTAGAAGCTTCAGCATCAGCACGGGCCTTTATGAGTTGTTGACTGAGTGTGGAAGACCTTGATTGTAGGGATTTGGAAGACCTTGAGGAGTGTCTGGAGGATGCAGAGCGGTGGTATCTGGATTCATGGAGCTGTGCAATTCTTACTTCTGCCTTTGTCTTTGTTTGCAGCACTAAATTGTCTCTTTCTAGATTGAGCTCATTGAATCTCTTTAGTTCTTCCAGTGACACTTTAGTGTTGTACCGCTTTAAGAGATGAATATATTTAACACACAGTCTTTGATAATTCTGATAAGCGACATCTAGTTGCTTAATAGTGCTCTCTAGTTGTAATGCATTATGACATGGTTGAGAGAGATTTGACATGCATGTGACATTAGTACACCATAGATCATTCGCTTGAGACACCAACTCTTTTGCGTGAGCTTCAAGATTTTCTTGTACTTTCCAGGTTGGTTTTGTTAATCTTTTTCCTCTTTTGTTTGGTTCAGGGTTTAATTCCTGATCTGAAAGGATTTCTGAGTCTGGTAGTGTGTCAGTTTGCATGTTGATTTGCTGGAACATTTTGCTGACAAGGAGAGGGTTAATGATCTAGTTCTATAGCACCAGAGAAATGTATCAATTTTGCTCAGCTCAGCTAGGATTTCTAGGCACTGGGTGAAAAAAGATTTGTTTTTACTTTCTTTTCACAGTCAAATCACATGCAATGCGTACAGAGAAATAAACTGGTTGTAGTGTACAGATGCACTGGATAAACTGTTTGTAAGGCACAGATGTATTGAACTTTCACAGCACTAATATCCTTTGTTGAATGCTATGCTGGGACTTGCTTGCAGGCACATACAGGCTTGTGGTAATGGCTGCACTGTGTGAAGCTGCTATTTCCACTGTCCCTACAGCGTCTCCCTGTGTATCCAGAGCTAGCAAGGATCCTATGGAGGAGGTCTGACTGATCTTTCTTGATCTTTTGGCTGATCTTTCTAAGATCTTCTGACTGATATATAAGATTTTTTGACTGTTCTGTTTCTCCACCAAAGCACTGAGAATGTGATCTCTTAACTTACTGTTGTGATGAGATGGCTATAATTCCCAGTCTAGACGAATTACAGACAGTGACTCAATCGAGATGACACCTTGAAGATCTGTTGAAGTTTTATTCCAAAACTGTAGCAAATCCACAACAATATACATCCGATAGGTCAAAAAATCATAATGAATCTGAGTCCATAAGGCTTGCAAAGGATTACTGGGAAGGGAACAAGGGTGGAGCTATCTGAACAGGAAATCCCTACACCATGAGGAAGGGAGGGGAGAAACCCAGGGGGAAGATAAGACATGTGCAATTCTTAAAGGCATATCACAAGTCATGTGAAACATGACACCACTGGTAACAAGACCTTGCGCTGAATAAACTCCATTTACCACAACCCTCTGTTGCCGGTCACTCAGCCACTGCCTAATCCATTCAACAATATTGGAATCCAAGCTCAAAGATTGCAATTTATTGATAAGCCTTCTATGCGGAACAGTATCAAAAGCCTTACTGAAATCTAAATAAGCAATGTCTACTGCACCACCTGTGTCTATTATTTTTGTTACCCAATCAAAAAAATCAATAAGATTAGTTTGGCATGATCTCCCTGAGGTAAACCCATGTTGTTTCTGATCCTGTAATCTATGTGTTTTTAGATGTTCAACAATCCTTTCCTTTAACATGGTTTCCATTAATTTCCCCACTACTGACGTAAGACTAACTGGCCTATAGTTCCCCGATTCCTCCCTACTACCCTTCTTGTAAATGGGCACAACATTTGCTAATTTCCAGTCTTCTGGGATGACTCCCGTTAGCAAGGATTGGTTAAATAAATCTGTTAACGGGTTTGAAATTACAGCACTGAGCTCTTTTAATAACTTAGGGTGCATCCCATCAGGCCCCATTGACTTATTTGTGTTTACTTTAGACAGCTGCTGTAGAACCTCCTCCTCTGTAAACTCATATGTAAATGTCTCTTTAGTGTTCTCTCCTAACTGAGGTCCCTTTCCTTCCTTTTCTTCTGCAAAGACTGAACAAAAATATTCATTGAGGCAGTCAGCGAGACTTTTATCCTCTTCTACATACCTTCCTTCCTTTGTTTTTAATCTAACTAATCCTTGTTTTACTTTTCTTTTCTCGTTTATGTATCTAAAAAATGTTTTGTCCCCCTTTTTTACTGACTGAGCTATTTTCTCTTCTGCGTGTGCTTTGGAAGCTCTTATAAATTGCTTTGCCTCTGCCTAATTTTATATTTCTTCCCTTTTTTGTTTTTGCTAACAAGCCGAATGCAATTTCCTGTGGCCTTCAATAATGCCTCCTTTAAATAATCGTCCGATACCAAACCTCCATTTGTGAGTATTAAATCCAATATGGCCTCTTTACGGGTCGGCTCCTCAACTACTTGTGTTAGAGATAATCCCAGTAAGGAGTTTAGCATATTTGTATTCCTGGTGCACCCAGCTATTTTGGTTTTCCAGTTCACATCAGGAAGATTAAAGTCCCCCATGATAATAACTTCCCCCTTCATTGCCATTTTGGCTATTTCCTCAACCAGCAGATTATCTAGCTCTTCTACTTGTCCAGGGGGTCTATAGATCACACCTACACGAGCTACTGTATGATTGCCAAATGTTAGCGTAACCCAAACTGACTCTGTGTTCACCTCGCTCACTTTTATTTGGTTCGTTTTTATGTTTTTCACATACAGGGCCACTCCTCCTCCTTTCCTACCTTCTCTGTCTTTTCTATATAAAGAGTACCCCAGTATTGTTATGTCCCAGTTATTTTTCTCACTGAACCATGTCTCAGTAACCGCCACTAAATCTACTTTTTCAGCTGCCATCATTGCCTCCAGTTCATTGATTTTATTGACTAAACTGCGAGCATTTATAGACACGACTCTGAGCTTGTCATTTTTTACCTCGCATGTTGCTTGCACCCTCCGATTTAGTTTTGGGGGACAATCGGGCAGATTGTTTTTTACCCTTTTGTCCCCCCTCCTAGTTTAAATATTCCTTTGTGAAACCTTTGAACTTCTCAATGAGAACATATGTTCCCCTATGAGTAAAATGCAAACCATCTTTTTTATACAGTTCCTTTCTGCTCCAATTATAGCTATCATGGGACACAAAGCCAAATCCTTGCTCCCAACACCATTCCCAAAGCCACAAATTAAATTCCCTATTGCGCATCTGCCTATCTTGAATGTTATGCACAGGCAAAACTTCAGAGAATGACACAGTGGTCGCAATCTGCTGTATTTCACCTCCAAGAACACAAAAATCTTCCTTAATCTCAGAAACCTCATTGCTAGCCAAGTCATTTGTCCCTAGATGGACTAGAACGTCCACTTCCCCTTGTTGCTTTGCTTGTTTGACAATATTAAGAATACATCTCTTGTCTCTACGAGCAGTAGCCCCAGGAAGACATCTCACCAAACCACTACTCTCCAGCTCAACACCTCTTATGATAGAATCACCCAGCAACAATTGCCTTCTATCAAGTCCCACCTTTTCATTTTTGTCCTTGGTTGCAGTGCTGCATACCTTAGGCATAGTGGATGGTGGTTCCTCAACTATGGTGTCTGAGCCTACATCCGTTTTACCACTACAATCTGAAAGTGCCTCAAAAGAATTAAGAAGAGCCACAGATTGTGGGACATGCCTTCTATCCACAACTCTAAGTCTACCAGATCCTACAGTAGTCCATCTGCCGCTCCTAGGAGCTGTGTGTGTGTGTGAGAGAGCTGTGTGTGTGAGAGAGCTGTGTGTGTGAGAGAGCTGTGTGTGTGTGAGAGCTGTGTGTGTGTGAGAGCTGTGTGTGTGTGAGAGCTGTGTGTGTGAGTTGCAGAAATAAAAGTGTTGCACCAGTGGACCAGTTATCACCAAGCTTGTATGCCTGTATTATCTATATTGAATCTCTGTACAGCTATTGCTGCCGTGATGAAAGGGAAAATACGCTTCTGTCATATACCAGGTAAACAAATCATTAAGGGAACTGGCTGGTGCCACTCCTGTAATGTTATTTTTACACACCCTGAATATATGGAGTAGCCCCTAAAGAGACACCCGCACACCCTGAATATATTGAGGAGCCCCTAAAAACACCCCCCCACACCCTGAATATAAGGAGGAGCTCCTAAAAATACACCTGCACACCCTGAATATATGGCGGAGCCCCTAAAGAGACATCCGCACACCCTGAATATAAGGAGGAGCTCCTAAAAAGAAACCCGCACACCCTGAATATATTGAGGAGCCCCTAAAGAGACATCCGCACACCCTGAATATAAGGAGGAGCTCCTAAAAATACACCTGCACACCCTGAATATATGGCGGAGCCCCTAAAGAGACATCCGCACACCCTGAATATAAGGAGGAGCTCCTAAAAAGAAACCCGCACACCCTGAATATATGGAGGAGCTCCTAAAATGAGGGACATTAGGAAAGCAATGCAGAACAGGCTTGTGTTCAGTGATGAGAATTTAACTTGCAGGGTTATTCAGAGAGCGGTGAAAAGCAGGAGAATGACTGGAGAATGGAAAATTTTAGGTCAAAATAGCCAAACCAGAAAAATTCTCCCATTTATCTCACTTTCCAAATCGGCTATTTTGACGTAGAATTTTCCATTCTCCAGTTATTCTCCTGCTTTTCACCGCTTTCTGAATGACCCTGAAAGTAATTGATAGGCAGCGTCACCAAACGTGCTGTGGATACTCACATATTATGCAGAAATCCTCTGTCTCCTATGCAGTACAGCAGACTGCAGGCTTCACAGATTTAAAGTTTAGTAATAAATTAAAACCTTGACTATATAGGCTAGAGTCAGACTAACGCATTTTTCGCGTTGTCCGTGAAAACGTGCGTTCGAACGAATGGACGCATTTTTTCACGGAATACGCGATAGCGGTCATAAGATGCGCATTTTCATCCGTGATTTTGTACGGATCATCAATAAAACACTTTTTGTGTCTGGACGTTATGTTGGCCGGACATTAACAGCGTCTGACGTCTCCTAATCACACACACATGCCGCTAGCGGACACAGCGCACTCTGTACGTCAGTCCTAGCGGTATCACGTTCTCTAAAAAATGCGTTCGTTTGCCACTTGCGTTGCGTGGCCGCACTTTTCTGCGGCCGTTCTTCGAATGCTGCCCGGCATTGGACGTCATTTGCTGCTAGCACTGCCGTGATTTAGTGCAGCTAAACGCACGTTCATACTGCGTTAGTCTGACCCTAGCCTTAAGCTGACCGTCTGCTCCAACTGAGCAGGAGACAAATGCCATGGGGTGTTACTATACTGTGGTGTTGTACAGATCATCAATTAAATAATCAGATGGTAGTTCAGGTGTTGCAGTGTCTGAAAGTGTAGGATATTCACAGTGGATAATATTTTATATATATATATAAATAACACAGAAGTGCTGCTATGCTGAGCTTTGTCAGTCTCATTATATATATATATTTGTATAATTGACTATATAAAAATCATTCTAAATAAAGATAAATCTTAAAATATATTGGAATTATATATTCAAACATTAATAAAATAATTATATTAAAATTTTATATTTAAAATATGCATGTTGCCCCTTCCCATGCTTGCACATTTTTTGAAGAGAGGGTTACATCCCAAGGGGCCAACTGGGAACAGAGTTGTCAGTTCTGCATGGAGGGGTGGGGGTTAAATACTAAGGAGCCCAGTGGGAACAGTTGCCATCTCTGTAGAGAGGAGAGAATTGGGGAGGGGGGTTAAATCCTCCCAGCTCTGCAGGGAGGGGAAAGGGGTTACATACTTCCATTTTTGTAGGGACCGGAGAATTGAGAAGGATAATGCCTTCCAGCTCTGCAGGGATGGAGTTAACTCCTTCCATTTCTGTGGGGAGGGGGGTTAAATCCCCCTAGCTCTGCAAGGAAAAAAGAGGGTTAAATTCTCCAGAGGGGGTTAAATCACCCCAGCTTTGCAGAGAGGGGAGGGAGCCACATCTTCCCATTGATGTATGGATGGTGTTAAATACTCTCTGTTCTGTATGGATGGGGGGGATTGGGTTAAAATGTCCCAGCTCTGCAGGGAGGGAGGAATGTGACAGCTGGCTGCCATCATACACTCACCAGATCACTCAGGCTGCTGGGCCGCAGTTTATCTCGTCTCCTTCCTTCACAAACACAGAGCAGGCTGTCGGTGGGCGTAGCCTCTCTCACTGCAGCACACGAGCAGGGGAAGGCAGGCAAGTGTTGTGATTTTTGCCGCCAGAGAAGCTCTGCCTGCTCAGAAGTGCAATGTGCACAAGAACATATGTTTTACATTATGCTTCTTTACATTAAGTAAACCATACTACTCTATTTTTCTTTTATATGTTCTATCCCTTTTCATTGCATTATTTCATCATTAATTCCAACCTGCTCAGGGTGTATAGTAATAGGAGTTTTTTGCCTTTTTTTCACAAGTAATTCTTTTCATACAGCAGATTTTGGAGAGCTTTTCCAAAGTAGGGGTCTAAACTGGACTTTGCTTTGTGGTTTATTAATGCTATTCACTGCAATTGAGCGTTTTTTTGCATTTTATCTTTATTTTCAATATATTTTAAGAGGTTGTTTTAGGTCAATCTCAAGATGTGACTTGAAAAAAATGTGGTTTAAATAGGTGCGTCACAACCATCCAACAGAAGCTTTGATCTTAATTAAACTTTAATTAAAATGATTTAATGTGCGTAGTATATTACTGGCAATGCAATGAACCCATACCGCAAAGCAAAAGAGATTTAAGATATATGTTTACTTATTCAATCTATATGCGTAGGATGTTTATTCAATAATTAAACATTGCGTTACGTTTTTCAGTTTTAATTATTCCACATTTCATAACTTTAAGGTCATTACTTTGATGTTTACCTTATTATATTGACTTTCAGCAGAAGGTAAATTTAATCTTTCAAAGGACCGTGAATCCTAACTCAGAGAACATGATGTACTCTCTCCTGACTTCCTACATACACTAATTACCTGAAGAATTTTTCTGGCTTATTTTACTTCTTATACCTATTCATTTTACAGTCAAAGCCTATGGGCAAACCGCCCCATACCTTCATCAATTTAAAGGAGCAGTTGCTATGGCAGCACACATGTGTACAGCGGTATGCTGTGGGGCATTGAACCCCACACACACTTGTAATCAGGCTTTTCTGTGGCAGATTACAGCATTATGCAGTGTTGAATTGTATGCACAGTGAAATCTCCTTTTTTACTATTCTTGATATTCCTATCAATCATTTGTTGCACTCTATTTTGGGACGTTTCAGTTTATCAGTGCCATATATATGTGCAGACCTATGAAGTTCTTTTTTTCAAACTGTTCAGTGAGAATATGCCTCAGTAGGTTTTCAGTTATATCTAACAGCACCATAGCCATATGTATGCTGCCATATCAACTGCTCCTTTAAATTGATGAAGGAATGGGGCGGTTTACCTACAAGCTTTGAACGCACAGCGGTATGCTGTGAGGCATTGAACCCCACACACCGCTTGTAATCAGGCTTCTTTTTTGTGGCAGTTTATAGCCTTGGTGTAGTGTGAACTGTACGCACAGTGAAATCTCCTTTTTACCACTCTTGAGGATATTCCTATTAATCACCTGTTGCACTTTATTTTGGGACGTTTATGTTTATTAGTGCCCTATATACGTGCAGACCTATGAAGGTCGTTTTTCAAACAATTGTTCAGTGAGAATATACCTCAGTAGGTTCTCACTGTTATATTTAGCAGCACCATAGATCCTGCTGGTCTGCGACCACTTGCATTCACTTGATCTCACAAGACAAGGTTCATTTTTTATGACATTGCGTCAAACTTGTAAATCACGTCTTATCCAGCAGGACAGTGTGGTTTACCTCCAATATTCTTATTGGAAGTAGTTTTAATCAGTTTTTCATTTCTATCTTTCGTTTTGTCTACACTGTATATATCTTGTGGTTGTGTGTTACGGCTCGTTCATGACACCAAGTTTTTGTGTAACCGCCCTTATAAGGAAGCAATAAAAAGGTGTTTTATTGTTTGTTTGTTTTTTTTTTTTTTTCCATCCATACATTTTCCGAGTTTACGGTACTATTAATTCAATCTAGTACCTTTTTCTTCTATTCTGTAAACTTTATTATTTTCAGGCAATATCACTTATTACCCCCAATTGTTTTGTTTTCTGGATTATACTTTGTTCTCTCCGACTTGATTGGTGGGTTTCTTATATGCTAAGTTTTTCCATTTATACATTCTATTTCTTTCTCTGCTACATACACCTGTATATTTATAGGCTTCAATGTTAAAAATATTCCCGGTTTAATCCAATATCTAATAAACCGTTTATTTATAATATTCTGCAGTAAAAAGTCTTTCATTTATAGATTTTTTTCGGATCTTCAATTTTTTTGGGTTTCTTTATTTTTTTTCGTTTTTTGAAAATCATTTTTCTTTTTCTGTAACAGCCCTTTTATCCATTCATTATCATTCATTGAATCTTATATGGAAATTTCAGACTTTTTGTTCTGTAGTTTCTATGCAAACAGCGTTTCATTTTTCAAACATTCAAGCGAACTATTTTTTTTTTTGTTTGCACAACGGTTAGAAAGATCCTGTTGATCTCAGGTCTCTGCTTTTCTTATCCCTCCAAGATTCCTCCGAGAAAAAGAATGGGGGATTAAGAGTATATCCAGACCTATCTGCCATAGATGTACAGATGTGGACACTGGTGCACTTACGCTGGTGGACAGTAGATACTGTCAAAGCTTTCTGGTCGTGCCTAAATCCTCCTTTCTATCTGCTCCTTGCTTGCTCGTTCATCAATTGGATGAAGCTGGCCAGGGAGCCGGCAAAACACTTCTTGGAGACCCCTATGCCATTTACCAGATGTTATTTTTTATTCTATTTTATTTTCTTTCTTTTATTGTGCCCTTACGTTTCTGTTATTAAACCACAATCTGCATCCAGCCGTTCATTGCACCAGCCGGAAGCAAAAAGCACCATGACAATGGAAACTTTTATTGCTACATCTGGATAAAGGCGACTTGGACGAGCAAGCAAGGATAGAAAGGAGGATTTAAGCACGACCAGAAAGCTTTGACAGTATCTACTCTCCACCAACATAAGTGCACCAGTATCTGTACATCTATACCAGATAGGTCCGGATATACTCTTAATCCCCCATTCTTTTTCTTGGAGGAATCTTTGAGGGATAAGAGAAGCAGAGACCTCGGAGATCAACAGGATCTTTCTAACCATTGTGTAGACCAAAAGGACAGAAGGACCATTCCACTATATGACCACTAGGTGGCATGTTTGCACTAAATAAGGTGTAGCGCTCACTCCCGGAGGAGACGCTGAAAATTGAACCACGGGTCAGTCTCCCCGCACTAGGGAATAAATATACTCCAACACCGTTTGTGAGTTTTTATAATTTAAATAGTTTACTAAAATAATAAGCAGATGTTGAGACACGGTATTCACAGGTATATTACAGTACTTTCGTATCGCGGTAAAAACGCGTAGCGGGAAAGAAACGAAACACGAGGCTTCGTATTTCGGAAAAATAATATCTTCACAACCGAACAGAAAAGAAATGCAATTGCACGAATATTCGAAAAAGGGACACGTAGCGAAACCCAATACAATCTCTTCGTATTACGATAAACGCGCAGCGGAAAATAGAAAATATATTCGGAACGTATCTTTAACCCCTGTTCCGATTCGTAACAAATGAGTCCCGCACAGGTTAAGTCCCGGAATGTACAGGGTGTGTACGTGTGTGTATATGGTACCCGGGTACTATTCAACTGGCCAGTGAATTACTTATAACGATGTCTTCGACTAGTCAAGTTGGGCCCTGTGGGTTTTGGAAACAAACAGCAGCGTGCTTTCTTGATTTTATAAACCGGCCTTGGAGGCCTCTCACCCATCCGCTCGATCACCAAGGCTCCGCTGACCCAGGACGTCTCTCCGCTTAATGCCTGGCTGTGATACTGGCTACTGGATCCGTTGTCTGGCTTTCCTTGCTCCCACCCGGACTTGTCCAGCTACCGCCTGCTCCCATCCAATGGACTTGCGGTACTCCTCACTCAGGTCCTCTGCTTGCCTTGATTGCAGCGTGGGTATAGACAGGTCTCTGCAGGGTCACTGTCCCGATCCCCCAGCACCAGCGAGGTAGCCCCTGCGCTCTGGCCTGGTCACGATCCTCCACAGCTCGGCCTGCTTCCTTCTCCTTTCAGCTCCCAACTCACTCTGAGCATGCTTTCCACGAGGCTGGTGATGCCTTTCCTTTCCTACACACCCACTTCCTGTCCTTACGCAAAGCATCATGGAAAAGGTAGTTTAGTGCCTTGTGTTTGTCCAGCATAACTTTCCATGGTCTCTGTCTCCCTCTCGTGGCCATTGCAAGTAAATGCAGCAGAACAGTCTTTTTAAACACATCGCTACAAAGGTCTAGACTGTATGCAACATCAGACTGTCTCTATGAGCAAGTGCGTTTTTTTAAACATTGAATTTTTTATCACGACTTTTATGCTGTATGAAATTTATTTTGCATGTATGAAGTTTATTCTGCATGCTGTTCCTTTTAATAGACTGTTAATAGATACGTTTCTTGCGAGCAGCGCCTGACCAAGGGGGTACCCTCTTTTTCCTAATTCTAACCCTTAGCAGTTATAAGGTTCTGCAACTACCCCCCAGCTGGCAGCATACATGCACGGTGAAAGACAGACACCCACCCTGATTCACCACTACACAGCGCCTTAATAATATCCCCCCTCTAACATGTTTTTTTTTTTTGTTGTTTTTTTTTTTCACTCCATTCATCTGCGGTGTCGGCTTTTTCCGGCAGCTGCTCTACATTGTGAACGGCGGCCACTCGGGTATCTCCGGCGTGTTCGGCGGTGTTAATCCAGATGTTTTTGTGGGTTTCGGTGTGCGTTCGCTGGGTTTGTGGCAACTTTTCCCTGCACTACGACGGCCCTGCGGTGCTTACTGAATACACCGAAGGGTCACCGCAATGGGATCGCCGAATCACACCGAATTGAAGAGAACAAAAAAGTTACCGAACGTGCAGTGACTTTTCGATTCTCTTTGAATAACCCTGATTGTGTTCAACAGATGATCAGTAATGCCATCGGCAGATGCTTCAGCGTGCCGGCCTTCGCACTTGCGCTCATAAATGTTTCCGCCCACAAGAAGCAGTACGTAGTTCCTGCAGGACTCCTAGCTTTTTCATGTCCATGCCATTTTCACGTCCGTAGCAATACGTGAATGCCATGTGTGAACAAGTGCGCAGGTGCATCGTGCGGTGTTCTTCATTGACTCAAGAAAAAAGCTATGACGGACGGCAAATTGCGCGCACAGACAGACGCAAAAAATCAGCTCGTGTGCTGCCAGCCTAAGCCTCTGGATGCCATTGCGCCACCACGAGTATCCCCTCCTGGAGCCCATAGGAGTCCATGGAGGCTTGTGCTGACGGGTCAGCTGACCTGCAGGATCTCACCTCTCGTGTGATCCGGCACGTCCGTGGAGTGATTGTGGGGGGAGACTGGGGACTTTTTTTTTCGCCCCAGTGCCTCTATGCTTCCAGCGGCCAGAAGCGGCAGATAGGGCCCTGTTCTCACTGAGGGATGAGAGGCGAATATGTGATTTTTTTTTTTTGGGGGGGGGGTTGCAGCTGGTGCTGACTGCAGCAGTGGAATCAGTTGGCAGCAGCACCAAGCTGTGGGTAACTTTTCAGTTAACTGCAGCGGAGCATAATTCGAGTTAGGACTCTGAAATCCTAACACTAATTATTCTTTGTCTTCACCATGCTAAGTATAGGGAGCGCAAAGTACAGTAAACTGGCGCTAGAAAGCGTAATCTCTGATGTGCTATCGGATTTTTTAAACCATTAGTGCTCGGATTGTAATATGGGGGTAAGGAGGCACGCAGAAAGATACTTTATAGAAGGTACTTAGCGCCAGATTGGGAATGCCACACTACCAGGGGTGCCTCTTCCACTTGTTGGCGATGTGGGGTCTTTAAAGGGTACATACATTCATACATGGTGGTCTTGCCCACTACTAATGGACTGGTGGCGAGAAGTAGCCAAATTCCGTGCCAAGGTCATTGGGATCGAGGTGGATCCTCTCCCTGAAACACTACTTTTACAATTTTTTCCGGTCCCGTTTTCCCTTTTTCACAAGCAACTCTTAGCACATATATTAATGATCTCGGGCATATTGTTGGCTGCTAGATGGAAGTCCACGCTGCTACCGACGATTTCAACGATCACAGACCGATTACGGGATTTCCGCCTTTTAGATAGCATGACGCGAAGGATAGCAGGGTCCGCGGTGCCCGTTAAAAACTTTTGGTCCTTGTGGGATACATACCTTGCCTCAACTTGCGTGTAGAGTAGCAAAATGATCATCTAGAGATATCTGGACGGTTGGAGCACTATGGCTTATCTTATTCTAACTTTCAACTGTTCCCCTCTCCCTTGTTCTTCTCCCTTGTTCTTCTCCCTTTCTCTTTTTCCCATACTTTACTCTCCCTCTTCTCTGTCTTGGTTATTCCTTACTTTTTGTTTAAGAAGTTCAAAGAGTATAATGGCTTCAAAGGACTGTTGTGCTGCCATTAACGTGATACTTTTATGTTTCTGCTCGACTATCTGTATACTTGATTTGAAAACTCAAACTTTTCAAACCAAAAAAAAATAAAAAATATGGGGGTAAGGCGCTAGAGCCACTTAACCTAACGTTAATAATCACACAGCTGAGCGCTAATGTTAAGATTATAATATAGCTCTGTATGTTTTAGATATTTAGAGAGTAATAGATCTTATACCATCACGCAGGATGCAAGTTATCACACCTGAAACACACATTTTACTTTTCACACGGCAATATGTTTCTATACTGAGTAATTCTCAGTATTAAAGTTACATTTTAGTGAAAATGTATGTTCTATAAACTTACAGTACAGTGTTTTGTATTAAACAAAGTAGATCTCCAGCCGGAGTGCCTACTAGATTGAGAACATTAATATTTAGGAGAAAGTGATTAAACACCCAATTTTGTAGACAGAAAAACGTTCCTCCTCGTAATAGAGAAGAATATCTCCCTTATGATTGTGGTACTAAAAAATTAACCTTTATTTTAATTATTTAAAAAATGTGCATTTGCACACCAAACAAGTAACAAACAATTATTCAGCAAGGTGCATGTGGTTTGTCATATGAGGGTTGTAGCTCCCTAATAATCCAGTACCAGGACATTCATAATCCACAACATTCAAATCATAGACAGGACACATTAACAAAATAATGCCGTGGATGGTTAATTTTCCAGTTTATATTATAAATATGGGTAACCAAACAGCAGCAAGGAACAATTCGTTGTGAACGACACACTTGGATTACCTTAAGCGTATAGATGTCCAGGTAATAATGAAAATTCTAGCTGGTGCACAGAAACATTGGTAAAAATCAATACTTCCCTCAAAAATTATTATTTTTTTTTTTTTTCCACCAACTTTTCACGCTCTGGGCAGCAAAACAAATTATATTCAACTTTACACACACTCGGCTACAAACACCCCATCAATAGTGACCACCACAATATAATCAGTAATTAACAGCCATACAGGCTCAACGAAATTAGTTGTAAACTGGCAGCATGATTCCTGTCATAATTGACATAAAGACCAACAATTTCCTTGTCACATTGACATACAAATAGACTCAACGCAGTGTTTCTCTGCCACTCACTTGGCAGTTTCCTCAGGAGCTCTGGAGATCTAATCAATTAGGATCACATTTTATAGAGAAGTGGGGATATCTCGATTAGATTAATCACTTGCATGTCTGGTTTCATTACGGGTCCCCATAGGATTTTTGTATGGGTAAATGTGCTGGTAGATCAAAGCTACAAAGTCTCTGCTCCGATCACATGTCATATAGTGACCAATAGGAACTTAAAACTCTCTTCATTCACACATAGAAGAAGATCAAGGATTTTAACCTTATTCTCGGTCACATGGCACAATTAGACCAATCGGAACTAAGAGACTTATGCTTTGATGCAAGGGGAGCTAGGAAAGGCACTTTATTACATTCTTATCTCCCACCAGAGGAGAAACAGTGATTTATTAGCTTAGGAAAGGCACATTCTTGTGCTGTTACAATCATACACCTCATTAGGCTGCTCTGATCTCCTGATAGTGGAGAAGCTAGAATTTCCTTGCTTAACCATTTCCTTGCCATAGTATCAATTAAATTACCAATACCAACTCCCTTGTGAGATGATTTATGTGCTTCAATTATATTTGTCTTAATTGACTCAATTCCAAAAATTCAATTTGTCTATAAACACACAATCATTAGTCTCCCAAAACATATTAAATATACTCACAGGGGTAATATACCAGCACTAAACTATGATTAGGACTACAACAGGTTAATCCACACTACATGAATATATATCATAAAGGAAATGGAATAACCCACATTCTGATCAATTTCATGTATTATGTATCAATCAATGTTCTTGCTAATAAAGCCTCTAAATGCTCCATTTTTAGAAAAGCTTTATACAGACCAATAACTTGTTGAATAATTGTGTGCACACTCTTTACAATTATGTCCCTATAAAAGGACTGAAACTGAAGCCTTCATTTAGACCATCTGGATTTAAAGATTTTAGTTGATATATCCAAACGCTTTCACGTCGTCTTAAATATAGATCATAATCACCTTGTCTTTGTGATCTAACAACTTTCTCTAGCCCACAGAATTTCAAGGCATCAATGTCATTTATTATGCTGTTGGCATACATGTCTCGCAACTGGACTATCATATTGATTTCTTATAGAGCGAATGTGTTCCAAAATTCTCTGTTTGAAGGGTCTAAAGGTTTTTCCCACCTATAACATGCCACATTTTCATGTGATAGCATACACCAAACCTTTGGTGTTGCAATTGAAAAAGGACTTTATTGCATAGTCCTTAATGCCATTAGAATCTTTAATACTGTGACTATCTTTCTGTATATGTTTACATGCACTGCATCTTCCACACTTACATGTACCGACCAAGCTGTTTTTGGTGAGCCATGTGGACTTCTTTTTTGTGTCATAATGGCTTTTTAAAATGTTATCTTTAATATTTCGGCATCTACGTGCAGTCATTGTGGGATAAGATGGAAGTACTTCTTTCAATTGTGGGTCCCATCTCAATAATGGCCAGTATCTTTCCATTATTTTTTTGACTGTCTCCCAGCCTGTATCAAAGTTTCCCACACATCTTATTATATTATTTTCTTTAATTTCACATTTCTCTTGTAATAGAGATTCCCTTGGAATATGCAATACCTTTTTATAGGCCCTTTTCAAAATTTTGTTGGGAAAACCTTTAGCCTTGAAATTATCTCTTAGCTCGTTTAATAAATTCACAGTTGTCAGAGCATGTTCTTTTTAATCTTAAATATTGACTATAGGGGATGCCTCTTTTTAATGAGAGGGGGTGAAAGCTATGCCAATTTAGAAGACTGTTTATGGCGGTCTTCTTTTTATAGATGGTCATTTTTAAGTTACGGCTTCCTTCCTCTTTATTTTTGGAAATAGAGCTGTCCAAAAAATTCAATGTATGTTGTTGTATTTCACCAGTGAATCTCAGGTTGTAAAGATTATGGTTTAGAGAATTCCTGAAATCATGGAATTCATTCTCCGTGCCTTCCCAAATGAGTAGGATATCATATCACCTTTTCCAATTGGCAATTTTTGATAACAAGAGATTAATTTGTGGATTTTGTACAAATTCTTCCTCCCAAACTCCTAAATATAAATTAGCGTAAATTGGGGCACAGGGACTTCCCACAGCATTTCCCCGTAACTGCAAATACCATCTGTTATTAAACTAGAAGTAATTGTGTGTCAATACAAATCGTAATAATTTTATGATGAAATTAATTTGTACAACAGACATTTTGCTATGCTTAATTAGATAAGATCTTATATACACTTGAAATGAACTCTGGGCCTTTTATCTGCACACTGTAATTGGGGTAATGAGGGAATATCACACACCTGGCCATGGAACAGCTGAGAAGCCAATTGTCCCATTACCTTTGGTCCCTTAACAAGTGGGAGGCACATCTGCAAACTGCTGTAAGTCCTACACCGTTCACCTGAGTTGGATGTACATACCCTCAAATTAAAGCTGACAGTCTGCAGTTAAAGCACATTGTGTTTGTTTCATTCCAACTCCATTGGGGTGGTATATAGAGCCAAAGATGTTAGAATTGTGTCAATGTCCCAATATTTCTGGACCTGACATTAGAGATATATATATCGATCTATCTATATCTATATCTCAAATGTTAAATACTATGGTAATGATAAACCAAGCGATTTTATTCGCGAAGCATGAATTATCTAGATCAAGACAGTACTGGTTTTAAAGTTTTAATGGAAATAATAAAATACAAACTTTACACAGGGCCAGTATCACATAAAAACAAGACATACAAAAAATACGAAAATGCGCAAATACAGTTCTTGAAATGAAATGGGACTTACCCATAGAAGCGGCCTAATTTTCTATGTATTTCCAGATTTCAAATGTCCCTGAAGGTTCTTAGATGTTTACCTAACCCAGTCTTTTGGAGAAATACCAATAGAACAGTGAGTGCTGGCTCTTTGTCCAACACCCCCAACCAACCCCCAATCCATTTGATTCAGGTCTCACGATTCCCTTCAGCCCCAGAGAGCCGATCAGATAAGAGGGTTGTAAATACCAGTGGCCTTGCTTTGCAAACTCGGTTGCAAAGACAAGAGAAAAAAAAACACCAATTCTACATTTAAAATCTAACAACTGCTTGCAGAAAATGATGCCCGTTTGTGACACTCAGGGCTCTTGCATGGGTCATTTGCTCCCTGAGGGTTGGTATATGCTCTGCTCTGTGATTCTTGTGTATGACTTTGGCCTAGTTCTGACTATTCTAATTGTATTATCTCTTTGCTCTTTTTATGTTGATATTCTGTGTACCGACCCATAGCTTGTCTGTCTTCCCTCTCTGGTTACTGATCTCTGGCTTATGTATGACTACCCCCTTCTAGTTTCTAACTTCGTCTCTCATTTTTTATGAAGTCTTTGTATTTTGCCCTTCTTGTCCTGTCTCTTGTTCTTTGTGTCACCCAGCAACATTGTATCCCTTACAACAGGTGGCCATTCTAAGGACTGTATCCCAGATTAGGGTTTCTTTGTGTGTGCTGCTGGGTGCCAGTATATTGTTGTTCTCTCCCTTAACCCTCATTTTTCCTGTTGTCCTGTTCTGTGTATGTTGTGAGGCTTACCTCCCTTAGATTAGACGGCCACCCTAAGAACCGTATCCAGATTCAGGGTTCTGTTTAGTGTTCTGCTGGGTGTCAGTCTGTTATTATTTTCTCTCTTAACCCTTGCTCTTCCTGTTGTCTGTAACCTGTGATCTAGTTCTGTGTTGATGCAGCCAGCAGCTATCCTGCCTAAAGGACTACCTAAACTGCATAAAGTGCCCACCTTGATACCACTACAGTCATTTTTATAGCATGAGCAAGTTCCATAGAACTTTACAATGGGGGAGCAGAAACATTGGACGTAATAACGATACATGAGGTAAGACAATTCTGCGTGTAGAATAACTAGCTTCCTAATACTGCACTTTAACCAAGTGCTTAGCCAGTCATCCCTTAGCTTACAATCTAAGGGGAGGGTGTATGTGAAACAAATGGGAGTAGAGGGAAAGTTGAGCTGGTGGCCATATAGAAAGCAACAGGGATAACACGGAATGGACCAGACGCTTGGGATTAGTGAAGATAATCAGAGAAAAGTGGAAGCAACTGGAAAAGAGAGCTGAAATTTAGGACAAGGCCTGGGTGGGAGGCTGGATGGTGAAGGGACAGAGGAGAATGGGTGGGACAGGAATGATGCTTAGGTTAAAGACACAGCACAGCAAGGAACATAAAAGGAGAAAGAAGAGATACAGGATGAGGGCTGAGCATAGTGGGAGTTGCAATAGGGGAACTAAATACTAATAGGAATTGGACATGGAGGAGCATGGGGCACACAAGGATACTGGTTAAGCACAGAGCAAATTATATAGGCAGGAATGACAGAACTAGTTAATCCGTGGCAGGGTTTCAGGCAGGGACCAGGCAATAATCATGTCAGAGTTCAGGGCAGGGGTCTCAATAGGGTTTGCAGATATAGGTGGAACACAAGGTCTTTAGAGGCTGGAGTTCAGGGCACTTCAGGAAGCAAGTATGGATACATGCACAGCCAAAACTGAAATGTCAAAGCCCTGATGAGAGGGCATATCTTTCTTTTGAAAAGGCATCATTATGAGGTATGGCGTACACCTGAGGCACCATAGCATGAGCAGGCCATCCAGGACATCTGTTCAGGAACCTGTATATGACATAAGGCAGAGAGTAAAAACATACAGGTGCAGGGCAGGAAAGAGCTGCCAGGGGTCAGGTGCAGGTGCAAGCTTGTTTGTCAATGATTCTGTCAAGAAACCAGGCTCATAGGAGGCAGCAATCATAATATAGCAGAAATGACATACATGGCACTTATAATCATATATTCATAAGATTCCCAGAAGTGATGTAAAAGACAGAAAATTTTACTTAATTTGGATACTAACAGTCATGTGACATGTCCTTGAGTTGTGTTCAAGCTTGGAATAGAGATATGCACGTCCAGACTAGGGATGAGCCGAACGCCCCCGTGTTCGGTTCGACTTCGAACAATTTCAAAAGTTCGAGTTAGAACATGAACACGATCCGAACTCAATGTAAGTCAATGGGACCCGAACGTTCGATTTTTAGAGTGCCCTCCAAGAGGGCACATATGCTAGATATTTGCCATAAAAGGTGTATGGGGGTCCGGGTAGTGCCCTGGAGGACAGGAAACAAGGACAAAAAGTTAAAAAAAAAAAAAAAAAAACTTTTTTAAAGGAACAGTGAGTTTTCCATGAATAAAAGGTTAAGAAATAAAACGAAAAATTCCTTCAAATATCGTGCCTAGGAGGTCCCCATTACCTGCCCATGAAATGGCGGATTTGTAGGATGTATAGAAACATTTAAAAACAAAAAAAAACATTTCAAATGACGGTAAATGGTTTTCCTTTAACCACTTGGATGCTGAGGACGCGCTCAGCGCGTCCTCAGCATTCCCGCTGGTATGCGGAGGACGCGCTGAGGGCGTCCTCCCATTGGGGTCAGCGTTCGGCCGGGTTCCGGCCGATCGCTGGCCCCCCCCGGTGCGGGCTGACATCCTGGATGTCAGCCGCGCATCCGGGACCACAGCCGCCGGAATTAGGTGTCATCGCGGCAGCGCGATGACACCTAATTCAGGCGCGCCCCCCGCATGTGCGGAGGAGGCGCCTGAAAGGAGGGGGGGAGGTCCTTCAGACCTCTCTCCCTCCCGATCGGCGGCTCTGCGGGGGTTAACCCAGGCATCATTTGGAAGGGCACAGCCTGCCCTTCCAAATGATGCCTGGCATCAACCCCTGGGGAGCTGGATCGCGAATCGGCGCTGAAAAGCGCCGGTTCGAGATCCTTTCCCGGAGCTGGCCGACATCTTGGATGTCGGCCAAGCCTCCGGGAACTCCCCGTGAGGACTGGCGTCATCGTGCGTAGCACGATGACGCCAGTCCTAGAGTTAACCCTTAACTGCCACCAACGGTGGAGATAGGGAGTTCCAATGAACTCCCTATCTCCCGATCCGTGGCAGTTAGGGGTTAAATTTTGGTATGGTTGGATCGGCCAGAGCATGGCCGTTCCAACGATACCAAACATGAAAGTGAAAAAAGTTGAAAAAAAAATAAATTTAAAATTAAAAAAAAAAAAAATTATAAAAAAAAACAAAACTTTTTTTTATTTTTTGGTTTGTTAGTGTAGCAATATTGTTCCCATTTCAATTATAATGTGAACAATGATGCTGCACTAACGATTTTTGTATGCGGTGCGTTTGTTAAAATAGTGTAATTTTCCCCCAAAAAAAATGTAACGAGACCCCATCTCTAATTTTTTTAACAAGCGCACCCCATACAAAATATAACCGCAATTGCTCGCATGTTAAAATGTGAAAAAAAACACTTTACACATTGTAAATTATTGAAAATACATATTTTAGTGCATTTTTTGTTATAATATACAGACATGACATAACGTATACATATAATAATGACATATTATGAATCTACCGAGTCTGACGGAAAGAACGATATATAATATGTCTGGGTCATATACTAAAATAAGCCTTCAAAACACGTTTAAACATGATGCGCAAAACAGGTAAAAATGACCTCAGCACAGGGGCGGGAAAAGCCTCAGCAGCGAAAGGGTTAATCTATTCAAAAACAACTGCTTTGGGCGGCAGCCTGTATGAAAAGAGGAGATCTTTTAGGACACGCAGAACAAGTTTAGTGATTTTTTTTGGCTACATTATGGTGAAACTTATGCGGGCTTTGGATGAAAGTAACAATAGGTGCTTTAAAATTGGGCCTTTAGTGTCGGTAACAGTGCCGTCACACCGTAACCCCTCTGTGGTATTGTGGAAGAGTGCAGGGTTGGACTCTGCGGTCAAATATTAAAATGATATGAATCTGGTACAGGTGTCAGTGCTCCCAAATATTTTGCCTTTGGTGGCAGCAAGTGCCTTCATACCGTAAGTAATCCCTCTGTGGTATTGTGGAAGAGTGCAGGGTAGGACCGTGCGTTCCAATATTAAAATGATATCAATCTGGTATAGGCATCAGTGGCAGTGCTCCCAAATATTGTGCCTTTGGTGGAAGCAAGTGCCTTCACACTGTAAGTAACCCCTCTGTTGTATTGTGGAAGAGTGCAGTGGTGGACCCTGCAGTCCAATATTAAAATGATATGAATCGAGACTTCCAGTTTGGCGGCCATCGGAGCTGGCCGCACTTCTCATCGGCTTTGCGCAGTGCTCAACCCCGGCGTGTGGGTGGACTTCGGACGAAGCCTTTCAGGGTGACTGACAGGAGTCACTTGCAGGCCTGCCATACTGGACGCTGGTGAGCTCCTGTCCCCTTTCAACCGAGCTCGGAACCGAGAAATGAGGCCTTCAGAACCGCCGGATGCTCGCGACTGGGACCGTCCTTCCTCCCAGGTTGCGTGGCTGGCGGCTATACCCTGAAGGTATCAGGTGGCGATAATCCACCTCTTTTCTATGCCTTGGACCCCCTCGAGCACTTTTAAAATATACAAGACTCGTTGTACCTGTGGCCGCCATTTTGGAGAGCCTGAGCGCTCCACATGGCACCAGGAGGGCTCCTTATTTCTAGATGTGTTGGTGGCCACATTTTCTGGCTTCCATTTTCCTCCCTCTTCAATTTTTGCTGGCTAGCTGTCTGAGGGGAGTAGATGCCTGACTCTGGTTTCCTGCCTTCCCCACTGGCTTACACTGCTTCATGTTGCCTGGGATAACAGCTCCTTCTTTTTCTCCATACCCTCTCTGTGGCATGCATGTATTTTAGAATCTCCAGAGACAGGGGGACATAATCTATGTTGTAATTACTGACAAAAAGAACGAAGACTAGTACATATAATTGAAGGAAGCTGAGTAAAAATAAGCGGAAAGATAACAAAAAAAAAGAGAAAAAAAAGAAAAGCAACAGTAAAGCATTAAAAACTTAAAAGAAATTAAAAAAACCCACAATGAAATTGAGGAAAACACAGAAAAAAAGGGGGGAAAAAAATCATAAAAAAAATAATCGTAACAGACGGAACACCATACTATAACCGCTACAGAATTTTCAACGGAGGACTCGTCCTAATTTTTTCGGATCTCTGTTATCACCTAACTATTTCCTCATGGATAAATTTGTAGCCAAACAGACTGTTAAGAAACAAGGTGCCAAATCTGTTAAAACGACAAAAAAAAATTCCTCATTAGATTCTCATCCTCCGTCACCACTCTTGTCTACTCCAGACCTAGATGACGACCTTGCTCTTCAAGAAATCCATCAACCACCAGACGCGCATACGTCAGCAACGGAGATGGCCAAAGAGGTGGCAACACTTCTCACTCCATTTTTTGAGACACAATTTCAAACCCTAAAAACATCTATTGACAACACACTTCAACTATTGAAATCACACTCGGCTCAAATCTTGGAGCTTGAAACTCGCCAATCTGCGACGGAAGATACCCTTAATACTTTACAATCTACGGTCCACGAGCAACAATCGACAATTACGTCACTTCAAGACAAGCTGGAAGATCTGGAAAATCGAAGCAGACAAAATAATTTACGTTTCATAGGGATTCCAGAATCGGTTCATGCTTCTGATATACTGGCCCTTCTTCAAGACTGGCTTTCCTCGGCACTAGATATCTCCACTACCCCTCACTCAAAAATACAGATTGAAAGGGCACATAGGCTGGGGGCTAAAAAGCCGGCGGATAACTCTAGACCCAGACCGGTCATAGCTCGTTTCTTGAACTTTCAGGACGCGGTGAGGATCTTGGTGGCGTACAATAAAGCTCTGACCCTTCAGTACCAACAACACGATATTAATCTTCCGTGACTACTCGGCTCAAGTCACTCTCAAACGCAAAACTTTAGCGCCGGTGTGCTCCGCACTCTACAACAAAGGTATAAAATTTGCCTTGCTATACCCGGCAACACTTCAACTACGTGTTGGTGGCAGATCTCTTACTACAACTTTGGCTAGTAGTAAGGCCGACCTCTTCCTAAATCACATATTGCCTGACTGGGAGAATGGTCAACCACCCCCGAAGTCTCCGGAAACTGTTTCTTAAAGTTCGAGTGGGTTCTTTTCTAAATGCTAATGATTTTACCCTGGAAGGATTGTATATAGTTGCCTCGATTTGGCCTTTTGGTGCCTGCCTGGACTGTATTTTATCTTTTCACATAAGGGGTGTTTTCCCTGGCTCAAGCTGGGACTGGGGCCCCTCCTTTGCTGTCATTTCCTCAAACACTATCCTAGACTTTCGTGCTGGTATTGGATAAAACCTCTCTATTACTGAAGAGGGCCAGGCTAAGGATATTCTAAAACTACTATCTTGGAATGTCAACGGCGCTAATACACCAGTGAAAAGGAGAAAATTACTGACTTATTTGTGTCACAAACATCCTCACATGACATTATTACAAGAATCTCATTGGTCTAAAACTCGACTTCTACCTTAAAAGCTAAATGGATTCAGGACTGCTTTACCTCTAGCTACAGCTCCAAGAAGAGAGGGGTGGCGATCATCCTTCACACTTTGTTATCTTATACTGTTGAGTCATACATATGCGATCCGGAGGGACGATACATTTTTCTCCATTTACTCATCAATAACGTAAAGTATTGTATTGTCAATGTCTATGCTTATAACAGTCCAAATTATGCTTTTTACCGCAGGTTCCTTCCACTTTTATTAGATATTTCTACCCCGAATTTGATATTGGGGGCGATTTTCAATGCTGTTCTTAATTACTCGTTGGATAGATCAGGACAGACCGCGGTCACCTCTAGTTCCACATCTCAGGGAGTCCAGACTTTGGTCTCAACATTAAATTTACATGACACTTGGAGGGTATTGCATCCCTTGGAATGTTATTATACCTTTCAATCCCCAGTTCACGACACACATTCTCGTATCGACATGTTCTTGTTAAGTTCATATATGCTCCCCACATTGGTTACTGCTGACATTGAACCAATATCCTTGTCTGACCATGCCCCAGTGAGATTAGGGGTAAA